>JACXVL010000078.1:0-234348 GCA_014898675.1 Athelia sp. TMB | reverse complement strand
GGATGGATGCTCCGCAGGCGTGCCCTGGGCGAATGGGTGTCCCGAAGATTCTCCGGAGGCTGATAATCGTATCGGGCTCGGCAAGACCGTCCAGCCGGACCCCTTTTGCCTCAAGGCTCCGCACTGTGGGGAAGATGGCACAGCGGCGGCCGGTATGTGTGACCTAGTTAACCACAAGGCGTGCCTGTTACATTGCCATTGGATTGGGAGAAGGTCGCTGTTGCGGAATGGACTTGTAAGCCATTAAGAAGAGGTTGAGCGTAGTAGCCTTTCCACCGATGTCCCAGTACCGTTTATGAAAGTTTGGCGAGTTCTAGAGAACTGAGTGTCCCGGCGGGCCTCGATTTAGTTGCTGAGCGAATGAGCTGCCTCCCGGCTGACTGATGGATGCATATATCAGTCCTGGCCATGTGTAATGAATAAGGTCAAGTCGATACTCTGAGAACTGACTCTTTCCGTACTCCAACACGAGCACGGAACCATTGTCGCCGTCCCTCTGACGTATTGGAGCAATTGCGCGCGGCGCGAACGTTGACCTGAGCTGGAATGATCCCCTCAATAGACCATGGCGAGCCTCGACATATCCCAGTCCCGGAGCGTACGGACCCGTTCCTATACCCCGTAAAGCTCACGACGCGCCGTGGCGGGGAAAACTCCGAGGATGATCACTTCGGCGGTACACCTTCGCGAAGCAAATGACGTGCGCCGTCGCGGAGTAATTCAGCGCTACATTCTTTGCGGGTGCAGATTCTTGCGCGCAGATGAGCGTGAATGTTAAGCAGACATCCAACAGCACGCCCAGCATTCTCGGGGAAATCAACGGGGGGTGCAAGCGATGATTGCAGATTGTGGTGTTGGTTGTCTAGGATCCCAGTGTGTGCGCGGCAAGTCAATGTAAGCGTGAAGCCACGAACGTCGCGGGTAATGCCACCGCGATAGAGCATTGGCAAGTACAACTCGCTTCGAACCCAGGATGCCAACCCGCGGGCGACAACTCCAGCGCATCTTCGGAGAAATGCACTCGGTGGGGCGGCGAAGTATGGGCATGCGAGATATGTATGACATATCTTATCTTGTCGCAACTTAGAGGTAGGAAGATGTATAGGCGTGGCGGTCGATCCGAAGGTTGACGCGCTGATGTCGAGCTGCTTCGATTTTCCCGTCAGAGGTGGCTATGTATGGCGAAGGCGGGACTTGCAGGCCACATTACCTATTAGTGTATTGACAGTTGTGCAACTCTTGCGGCCAAAAGGATCCAGGACGACTCCGAGTCGAGCCCGTCGTGTCTCGGGGGCTGGCTGTCGATGATTCGGATTCGCGGTGTACATAACATGGCGTATATCCGAGTAATCTGCGGCAGAAACTTGTGCTTCAAAGGTGCTCTATGACATCCACACTGTTTGACACCCTAGAAACGGGGGCAGACGATCGTAGTCAGGATTGTTCTAAGGGATGCAATGTGATATCGTACTCCATTTATGGCATGTGTCCGAGTAATTCGCGAGGGAAGCCTGTGCTCGGGAAGTGTTCTTTGACGCTCTCAACGCGGGTGATATTGGGGAGTCGAGGACGTGGTTGGGATTGAGATATTACTGAAGCGAGGGCATATTATGTCGAAGTTCGGCGTTTGAGAACAACAACACTCTGCCTAAGCCGTAGCTGCAAATCTCCTCCGCGTTGAGTTCTTGAGACCATGTGGTGTGTAACTGGAAGCCTGCACTGTGCATGCAAGCCCAAACATTTTGGCTGAGACTGTTTGATCTGTGAGTTTATTAACGACTTTGAATGAGGCAGCTCAGTTATATCTAAGCAGGTGATGGATACTTTGCCAGCTTGGGGTGAGTGGTTGACGGTCGTTACGGCACTGGTAAAGCCGAGGACGCTGGGAAACACATGCGCCGGAGCCGGGCTACGCGACGTCTGCTCGTGCACCTAGTGGTCTGCATCCTGACCTCTCTGCTTTACCATGATTCGGGCTGCGCGAACATACATCTACGACCGACGGAAGGGGCTGGTGAAGACTGTCGCAGTTGTGGGCGGATTCTACATTGTCAAGCGGTATGTTACCGCGCGACTGGAGGAGGCAAAGGAGGGCGTTATGGAAGAACAGCAGGCGCGAGACAAGTGAGCTCTACTACAGTTTAAATTGTTGGATCCGATTCTGATGAGTCCAGTTTGAAACGACGATTCTTGCAAAACCAGGAGGATGTATCATACACGATTATGGCCCTCATTCCAACGCTTGGCGAGCAAATACTAGTGGAATTAGACGTGGAGGGAGTTACACATGAATTGCAGACAAAGTCAAGAGCCTTTCGGGAAGCACCTGAGCCCTCACCAGCACCTGAGCCGTCTGAATATAGCATGACATCCAGTATCCAGCTCGTGCAGGACACAGACGCGCGGTCCGACGTCGGCTCTGCCTCCGTATCCTCACTTTCTACACAAGATGAGGGATCTTCACATCTCGGCGATTCGACACAAAGCTGGGACCAAATGTCTAACTCTAATCAATCTTCACAACCAAGGGAAGCTTCATCGCCCAGTGCAGGCCCTGCGGAGTTGCTTGCTGTGCCTCAGCTCTCTGATTCTATCACAACAACGAGCTCAAGTCTGAGCTATGCGAATAACCTAGTGAGTATCTCAGTGGAAGTGCACTTTTAGAGTCTGACATCTAGTTCAGACTATCTCTGAAGGACCGACCCCTGATTCGTCGGGAATTAGTACCCGAAGTAAGGCAGAGTTATGGAGAGAAGTGAAGATGCTCAGTGAGTTCTGAGCCTATTTCCTGCTGATCATATTTCTAATGTGGTCATCAGCCTTTACCCGCACACTCACAATAATCTACTCAACAACCCTTCTTTCCCTTTTCACAAGCATCCAATTAACCCTCCTCGCACGTTCCAAATACGTGCACTCAATATTACAGCAGGAGCGAGAAGAGAGACTCCGAGAAAAACTTGAGGCTGCCACGTCTATGTCTTCCCTCCTTTTCGGAGGTGGCATGAGCAGCCTGCTTGACATGGAAGACCTCGCAGCTGGAGAGTACAATGATGAGAGCGAGATCAGCGAGCAAGTGGAGGTCAAGTACCTTACCTTGAGTTGGTGGATTCTGCATGTTGGCTGGAAGGACATCTCGGAACGCGTGCGTAGGGGTGTGGAGGAAGTGTTCGATGAGGTTTCGCTCAAGACGAAGCTCGGCACAGTGGAGCTGCACAGGCTTGTCAGCGATGTGCGGAGACGAGTCGAGCATGAGGTTACATTTGAGGGGAAAGAGAGGCGGATCGAGTAAGTTCCTGCTAATATTATCTCGTCGTCCTCGACTGACCCGGATGATAGCTTCCTTTCAAGTCTCTTACCCCCAACTACAGAGACCATGCAGCACGTTTTAACGCATGGTGGCATCTCGCCTTGGGCTGCTACCCACCACGACTCGGTTTTCACTGGCCTCCTGGATGAGACCCGCTCCCTAATCTCCTCATCCGACTTTGCGCGTGTGCTCGAGGTGGGCCTCGACAACGCAGTGGAAGTCCTTTTTGAGGGCCTGGAAAAGAACGTCTTTGTGGATTCAACAGAGGAGCTTGGGCCCGAGCCCTTGAAGCTACGCTTAGCAGGGTTATTGCCTGGTCTGGCGAGATGGAGTCACCTAGCGCTCAACGCTTTACCGAATGAACTTGTCAATGTATGTGCTACCTTTTCCGCCCTTGCCATCTACTGCTTAAAAGCTTTCGTCTCCAGAGCCTCACCAGCACGACAGAAATGTCTGCATTCTCAGCGATAATATTCTCAAAATTCGAGGATCAATATCCATAGCACCGTCGCTTTCGTTGTTCACCGACGCGCAGCTTTACGCCGGCTGGGCTGGCTGGCTGGCCGGGCGTTGAGCCCGCACAGCGGATAACCAGTTTAGCGCATCGACTGTATCATTAATCACAGCTTTTATTATAACAGCACGAGTCGAAAGCGGTCCACGATTATTTGCACAATGTCCTTCCATTCCGTCATAGCGCCCATACCTGACAATTCGAATGAACAAGACCATCCAGAAAACTAAAAATGCTGTCCGCCTACCGATGTCCCCGCACGCTAAAGCTTTCCCGATGGGACCTACGACGTTATATCCAATGACTTCTCGAATCGTCCGGACGTGTTGCTGTGTGAGTGGATGCTCATACATGTGTGTGTTCATGGCGGGGAAGACGAATGTCGGCGTTGTGGGCGCAAGTGCGCGGAGAAGAGACGTCTGTCAATAGCTAAGAATTCGAGCAGGTACGACAGACCAAGAAAAACTCACTGCGAGGTTGTCGCACAATCCTTGGGCAATCTTTGCGAGGGTATTGGCTGAGCATGGTGCGACTAAGACGACGTCTGCCCATCGTCGCAGCTCGATGTGCAGGATGGGATCTCCTATTTTGTACGTTCCCTGCGGATTGTATTTAATGGAGAAATATATAGTATGGTCTGTCACCTAGACATACAGTCCACTCGTCCTCGTTCGTCCATACTCTGGAACCTGCTTTTGTAATCTGTTGACGGTCGTAAAACTCCAGGGATGCATCTGTGGCAACAACTTCCACTTGAACATTTTGATACTGCAAGATAGGGAACCTCAGGATATAATAAACATGTGCAGAGGCAATCCTCTCACTGCCAGAAGTGCTTCTACGATAAGTGGGGCTTTGACTGACGCCACACTGCCGGTGGTCATCAACAGGACATGCGTAAAGCCGTGCTCTCGCTCAGACTGGGCCACGAATGGGGGACGAGACAGATCAGTCATGGTGGTGGCTTTCTGAGGTAGCGTTTCGTCTTTTAAAGACATTGTTTGTCGAGATTGGGTGTCCAATGAAGAAGGTTTGTAAAGCGATGGTGGCGGTAAATAAGAGAAGCGTAAAGAGCCCGTCTCGCTGTAAGCTGCGCAAACGTGATGAGATTTGCCTCCTTTATCGGTCTACTAGTGCCAACGAGGCTCGAGCTTTTACTGCTATCCAACTGCTATTCGCTACTCTATATTTCGACAGCACTATCTGACTGTGCGTATCACTGATTTACACCTTAGCTCGTGCCTTTCAGTAGTCAAGCCTCTGTGCTGTCTGCGCTGGCTGCCGATGTGCTTGGGCTGGATCTTCGACAGTCAACTTGCCAGCCAACTATGTTCAGTCCTGGAATAGCGCATTGCAACACTCCCGCATCTGTGTTAACATACAAAACGAATGCCGTCACTGCTTGTGCAGCAGCCTTGCATGTCCAGATCACTCAACACAAGCAATGGTTTAAGAGCGAGTCTGCTGCTGCCCTAGAAGTTACCATATGGCAAGCCTTCGGTCTGTTGGATTATACTCGCTACTTGCGATTTATTCTGTCCTATGGTCTGTCTTTTCATATAGACTCCACTACTTTATTCACAAGACATGCAGAAGCATTGCCGTTCCCTGCATTATACTGTGCGACAGCCTCATCTGCTAGGAGGACGCTGTCCTTCACTTTGGTATGTCTCGCAAGTCTTCTAATTCACTCTCGAAAGAAAATCATGCCAGTGGTGGCTGCAGGAGCACATCATCCAGGTCAGTCAACCGATATTATTCTCATTCTACTGCATCCAGGCGGCAGTTGCTCACAGCCCGTGAGTGCAGGAGATTCATGAATTCTTTCGGCAAGACGGGTTGGAAATACAATGGGGCAGCATATCTGTAGGACCCAGAGTGCCGTGATTATCCCGTTACACCGCTAAACTGAATGCTTCAGCTACATGACTTCATGCTTGTGCGAAACGCGTTTGTATTGTTCAAAATATATGTGCGTGACCGTGTCGCCCTCCTTTTTACTATTGACGATTCGTACCCAAGACGATACCAATATCAACGTCAATGCAGAAAACCAATACGATCACAATCGATATCCCGGTGCATGCAAAATATGCAGATCTAGAAAACATCATATGCATTGAGGGTAAGACAAGATTTCCTGCATATTTGGTACCGAATCCAGTCCGACCTTCTCCCCGCAGAGGACGATACTTTTGCTTTCTAGTAAGAGGGATGTTGCCAATCGATGCGCCCGCCGATTCTCGAAGACCGCGTGGAGACAGGTGGCGTTCAGTCGTACCACACACTGAACACCAGGCTGTTGTCTTTCTTTCAATGAATTCATGTCTCTGTCGGGTCATGGCTTACTCATAAAATTATGAGTGTCAATGCGGCACGCTGAGAATACTGGATGAACTCTAGACCCTCGATGCCGCAAGTACTTACCGTAACCCCGAATCATCGCAGGTCTATCCTCCGGCCCTTTGGTAATAGCTTGCCGCCGTCTACAAGCGGAATACCAATTCTTCTATGAGCCGGCTCAAATCCCATGTGCCTGTTCTGATTTCAGAATCAGATTCGTAGCTCTATGATGGAAATCCCATTATCCTAGAGACTAGGCGCAGTCTGTGCAAATTATTCAAGACGTTCTGGCAGTGTACCGATATTCAGCTTCCCCGGTCGTGATCGTGTGATGGCAGGTGATAGAGTATGCTATACTTACAGGCCCCCTCCCCGTTATACATTGGTCCCAATAATCGCGTACCGTGATCGAATTCGGAAAACGTGCAGCATTGAATACTGTGCGCCGATCATGATTTTGCCTGTGGCTCTCTCAATCTCAGCGTAACTTATTCAGTGTGCGCCAACTGAGATGAAAAACCCGCAGGAACTCTGTATTATTCTTGGCATCTAGGGCAAAAATGTGAATGGAATTAATAGTATCTACCCATCTCTACCATGTTGGCTCGGTCGAGATAAACTTTGGAATTCCATCGTTATTGAGATCCATCGCTTCGGGAATTCATTGAAAGTTCGGCCTTTACGATATTGTAGGGTGCTACATATTATGTAAGTTACCGGCGATGCGATCTGTTCTTGTTAGTATCAGTACTGCCAAGGGATGAATTGCTCGGGGCTTGGACCGGGTGATAAAAACCACTTGTTTGGAGGAAGGTATCTTCATGGCAATAGATTACCCTCAGAGAAAAGATGCAGAGCTTGTGCAGACCTTTCAGATGAAGCTTCAATGATGTCTCTTTTGAGTTTTTACACCGTTACGCTTGAACCCGTTGGATGCGGAGCAAGTTGTTCTTTGTACTGCTAACGTAAGTATCAACAAAGTATCGATCACATACGCTTTAGGTCGCTACGTTCCATTTTTGGAATGATATATATGTATCACTGTAACCCTTGCGATCGCGAGCCAGCACCCGGGCCGTCTCGATCGTCTCAAGCAAAAACAGTTTTATGTGGGTGGAGGCAAAAAGGGCCTCAACGGGAATTGAACCCGTGACCTCCTGCAATTTCATGAGATCTTTCAATCACAACCCAAAGCAGGAATCATACTACTAGACCATAAGGCCACGGAAGGAGTGACAAATAAGGTTAACATGATGGCCGTTCGGCATCAATGCCCCTGAGGACCGTCGATCGCCAGCTTCTGGTGGTGGGCAATCGCGGTCCGCGCGGTGTCACTGTTTGTCCTTGTTTGGCCCCTGCCAACAAGTGGCAACTCGCGACACCGCGCGGTACTTAGATTGTTAAACGTGTTGTATTGTATCTACCACAACGTTTGAGAGAGAAAAGTATGCATTAGATGGTAATACATACATGGTTTTTGAATGGCTGCGGGCGGGCAAGTATTGAGCTTGTGGAAGGGCACATATTACTGGCTCTTCAGGCCAAAAAGATCTTCAGCATCTGCAGCCTCCGCACAAGCGCAATTTTCGCTTTTAAAATCCGTAGAATTGGAATGGAGTACTTAAGATATGTATTAAAGTGTGAAAAAAAAATCTAAGCAATCGCCACAATGATTGGCGAAACGCTGACACTCGATTCTCGCGTTCGGGTTCAACCCGGCACCAAACATGATCGACGCGCGCGCAAATGCGCGATTTCGTCTGCTGTAGTTTGCCATAGGTGGGCAAAGTCAGACTCGGCTTGGTTTGCTCGTTGCACAGCCGCTAGTGTTTCTTTTTTAAGTTCTCGAGCTTCATTGTTTGCGCGCGTGAGTTTACGACGTGTATTCTTTAGAACCTTAAGGCGCGCCTCTGATTGCTCCGAAACCTTCTCGACTAGCAGCCGAAGTGAATCAGCTTCGACACGTGCTAAACCAGCTTCCCTATGATTAGATTGCAGTTGCAAGACCTCGCGCTCGCGTGCCGAAAGCTGTCTATGTGTTTTGACTAGTTCCTCCTGGACGTCTCGGAGCGCATTCTCCGTGGTATTTGCTCGCGTTCTTGGCAAAGCAGGCAGGATCTTGTGGTAGTGTGATTGCCGAGCTAAAGCAAGCCGGGCCAGAGCGGCGCTAGTCTTAGCGGCGCGAGAAGTTGATTTCCTAGAGCCATCAACCCGAGTAGCAGATCCCATGTGACTAGATTCAGATATGGTTAACAGAAGAAACTGGAGAGATCGAGACCGCAATTGAAAATATCTCGACACGACAAGTGACGCGCCGACGCGGCTCGGAGCCTTTCTGGCGCCACAAAACTGTTCCTCAGTCGCCGCAGACCTACGCACCCCGCTCGTCGAAAAAAAATAGTCTGAAGCATGCATACTCTTTTAAATACATCTCTGGATGTAACTGTCAATCAAATTCTTGAAACTCTCAAAACTGATAGAGATCGAGCCCATGTACAGACAGTACTAAGCTCAATTTTTCAAATTTCATTAATCTGTTTGACAGTTACATCGGTTGACATGTTTATATATCATTCAGCTACTTAAACTAATTTATTTGTGGATGCGGAAATCACAATCGTGCGCCGACAAACGCATGTTTGCGGTGTCACAAATGCCAGTCGCGCAGATGTGGCGTGGACCGTGGGAACCGAAATTGTCTCGCGGCTCATTGCCCACCACCACAGCTTCGAACCGGGACTGACGTGTTAATATTGCGGCTTTTTGCTCGTATTGAAATGCAAGTCTGCACTTATACTCTAGCAGCGTGCCAATTGAGAACATGGTGGGCTCTGGTGATCGGACCTGGTGACCGTTATGTTCAGTTGTTGCCACAGGTGGCAGTGCTTCGCTAATTGCAATTTGCTGATATATTGAACGGTTACTCGCGTTGTTGGCCCAGATCACCTCTACCCAATACTCCCCCCATCTCCCCTGACCTCCCCCTCTCCTAACCCTACCACGATGACCGCGCCTAATTGGAGCCTGCCAGCGGACTCCGCATCCCAAACATATGTTTCCGTCTCTGCAATCCCTGTCGGCTCCCTGTACCTCGCCGATAAGGAGGTGTTTGAGGACATGATCCATCAGGAGAGCCAGCAGCTGAAAGGGACTGGAAGACGTGTGCCGTCGTTCTCTTTTTTGATTCAACACGAAAAGCACGGCAGAGCTCTTTTCGATCTTGGAATGCGGAAGGTATGTCTGAACGGCTTTCTCCGATCGTGTGCTGTGCTGATCGCGGCTGGTGGGTAGCATGGACAGGGATATCCCCCAGAAATACAAAAAGACCTCCACCCGTTCTGGACCAAATGCAAAACAGACATCGTTGACCTATTGGACGCTGGCAAGCTCAAACCGAGCGACATAAGCACTGTGATATACAGGTAAGTCTCTCCTTTCACGGTGATCATGCCCTCTCTTTCTGACAGACGCTTGCTACTCCTAGTCATCTGCACTTCGACCATATCGGTGACCTCACCCCCTTCTCATCTGCTTTACTCGTGGCCGGTTCCGGCGCCGCCCCCGCCTTCGCCTCCCCCTACCCCCAAAACCCCGAGGGGCAAGTCCATCCCCTACCTGCTGGCCAAAAAGTGCGCTACATCGATTTCGCTCTCGGAAAACCCCTTGGCCCATTTTCCAAAGCGATCGACTACTTCGGTGATGGCTCTTTTTATCTCATCGACGCTCCTGGCCACTCCGCGGGTCACCTGTGCGCTCTTGCCCGCACAGGGCCGAACCAATTCGTGCTATTGGCAGCAGACTGCTGTCACCACCGGCTCTGCTACAATCCCGGAGAGCGCCTGGTTAGTAGCGAAAATCACGAGGACATCGCAGTCGCACGGCACACGGTCGAGCTCCTCAAGTCAGCGCACAAGGCGAAGAACTTGGTCGTGCTGCTAGCTCACGACGATATTCTGATACCGGAGCTTGGGGAGGAGAACCTATTTCCTGCCGGGACGCTCAATGGGTGGGCTGGCCGCGCGATTGAGAAGAAGAAGCTGATATGAGCTGGAAACTAGAGGCGACTTTGGACTGGAGTGGGTATCACTGGAGGTTATGTGGGACTACTCTTACGTTTTGGATGCATATACGCACACGGATACTGAGGCTTCAACATTTATAGTGGTTTTAAATCTTATAAATGTGTACAATGTACAATAATCAAACTCCCTGCTCAATCAACTTACACTCCGTTGCTCAGAATCTGTGGCTCGGGGGGAGCCAAGTCCCAGCAAATGCCATCATGTGACTCTCATTGACACGCGCTAAAGAACACGCCCCTTCCTCGTTGCCGGATCCAAAGGTTCAGATGACTTCGTCCGTCTCGATTCTTCATCGATGCAGGGATTCAATGGCATCGTCCATGGCGATGGGGGCGAACTGATACATCTGCCTCTCGAAGAAGTCTCGGCCAAAGTGTTCATTTGTGATGGTCAGTAACTCCCCACATGTATCCGCTCTAGAGTTTCCTTCTGCTATTCCCCGATGTTACGATCATTGACACATTGGCACATGCAGTGACCGCCCGCGTGCTGCTCACACAAAGGTATGTCAATAACGCCCCCTCGGCGACCGCTCGCGCCAAATACGTCTTCCCTGTTCCCTCCCGGGCCGCCGTCTGCGCATTCGAGCTCACCCACGCCGATGGTCGCGTGATCGTGGGCGAGGCAAAGGAGAAAACAAAGGCCGCGGACGAACATGCGGAAGCTTTGAAGGAGGGCAGGGTCACTGCCCTCGTAGAGTGGGCTACTGATGATGGTGAGTCGGGCAAGGCAGCGCTTGCAGACTAACCAAAATGTGAATATCAGTGTTCACGATCTCCATTGGAAGCATACCCGCGCGGGAGAGCGTGACCACTAAGCTTGTCGTACGTGCTGCCTAAGCGCAATCTTTTGTCGAAAGAGTTGAGCGCTGAGCACTTGCACCGTATGCAGTATGTCCTGGATCTCATGGAAGACGAACACCCCAACCAGATTCGCTTTCAACTTCCCATGGCCCTCGGTGAGCGCTATGGTGCCCCTCCGGCCGCTCTCGTGGATGCGGCGTTGCCTGGGGCACGCAGCCGCCTCCGCATCGCAGCTGACATCCAAATGCCGGGACGCATACTTAGCGTCAGCAGCCCTACGCACACACTGGGCCCGCTGATCCCACGGAAGACGCAGACGGGTCGTAACTCGAGCAGGCGCATCTCCGCTGCGTTCCGCTCGTCAAGCTTCCTGCGCCGAGACTTTGTTCTGGTAATAGAAGCGCATGGACTCGATGCACCACGGTGTGTGGCGGAACGTGATGATCGTCTGGGGACAATTGCAATGCAGCTGACTCTGGTGCCAAAGTTCGAGTTGCCTCCCGTGCCGCCGCAGGAGTACATTTTCGTCGTCGACCGCAGTGGGAGTATGGCGGGCGAGCGAATACGGACGGCTAAACGCACGATCAAGATCCTCCTTCGCATGTTACCAAATGCGGAAGAGGGCCCAGGAAGGACGACAATGTTCAATATCTGGAGCTTCGGAGATATGGCAGACAGCTTGTTTGCTGGGGGGAGCAGGGGCTATACCGGGGCAACATTGGATATGGCTGTGAGTCTTTCCTGCGTCTATATTGCCGTCGCTGAATGTACGGTATCAGACGTCCCATGTAGAAGGAATGGACGCCGATTACGGAGGGACTCAGATCCGCTCCGCTCTTGCCTTTGCGCTAGGGTCCAGAGATCCAACAATGCCAACAGTGGTATTTGTGCTGACGGATGGAGAGGTAAGCTGCCTGGTAACTGTCCGCCGGAGTCTGTCTTTTCAATGCTTGGGCCCGCACAGACATACGATATCCAAGAAACAGTCAACATCGTCTCGACATGTGTACGGAACTCTACACGGTCTGCGCCTCTGCGGGTCTTCACGCTGGGCATCGGCGAAACGGTCTCGTCGGCGATGTGCGAGGGCATAGCCCGGGCTGGGAACGGGGTGTGCTTGTTTGCGTCGTCAACTGAGAAGATAGTCGGTAAGTGCGCACGGCTGCTGCGTGCGGGAAGAAAGGGAATTTTGGAAGATGTGACTCTGGACTGGGGCTTTGGCAGTCAGGCTGTGGCCGGATGTAAGTACTGCGGTCTCTTGTTATCCTCAATCGATGCTGAAAGCCTTCACCGATGATAGTGGTGCATTACGAGCAGATCCCACAGCAAATCAAGCATATAGACCCTGGGTCAAGGCTCAACATCATCCTCGTCGCGCGCATGCCACACCGGAGCAGAAACAGAACCCCTAAGGAAGTCACTCTGCGAGGGCGGTTGAATGGAGTTTCGCTTGATTCTGCGACGTTGGAGCATATCATCCCTGTAGATATCGTCAAGCCCTTCTCGCCAGACTCCGCCTACATCCCTCTACTCCATACGATGGCTGCACGCCGCCTTATCACTGAATACGAAGACGGTCGTGATCCCGGGCCCATGTTCACCCGGCTGCTGACTGAGCCGACCGGAGATTTGAAGGCGAAGGTCACTGTGCTTGTTGGCGAGCAATATCAGCTCGCGAGCAAGTATACCTCGTTTGTCGCTGTGGAAGGTGCTTCCGTCCGCGCACCAGCCAGAAGAGAGCTTGATACATCTCAAAGAAGATCCTCGCGCCACGAAAGCGGCACTGCCGACAGCATAGCGGAGCCTAGCTCGCTGGGAACTATTGCAGATGCGGCGTTTGCAATAGCAGGATGGTTAGCTGGCGGTATTGGCGCGGCATTCAAGTTCCTCGGCACGGACTCAGATCGCCTTCCGCGAAGACGAAGGGCTCGCGTTCCTGGTGCTTTTGATGATTCTCGCAACACTTCAACGTCCCGCGCGAGCGCCGGCAGCGTGGGCTCGCGGTCGACCATGAGCTCGCTGGACGGCTCGCAATCCGATTGGGCATCCTCCCGAACACCGTCGCCCAGTCCGCCGCCTTCCGTCGACGCAGACGCAGATTATATCCGCAGTGCTTCTCCAATCCTGCAGGAGCAGTCTCTGCCCCCCAAACGACAAGAGCAAGCACGACCTCCAATATCCTCAGCGGTCATCGATCTGGTCCAGTTGCAAGCATACGATGGATCATTCGATTTAAGCGATGCCCTCGGCGAGATCGTCGGGAAAGAGAATATGGGCCGCGCGGCGGAGTTTGGAGTAGACGAGAAAGCATGGGCGACTGCGTTGGCGGTCGCGTTCTTGAAGAAGTACTTGGTGAGGGAGCCAGACTTGTTGGAGGGGCTTCTGGACAAGGTCATAGAATTTGTGCGCGGGGATGCCGGTTTTGATGTCTTGCTGGCGAGGGCCGGGGCTTTGGTTTTTTGAGCAGATGTGGGGTGTGAAATAGCGATTGTTGTTGTAACGTAACGAAAGCACCCCACCACATGTTTAGCCTTCGGTGATAGAGAGCAGTAAGCAGCTGTGAGTACAGTGTTAACAAAATACCCATGAGTTCAAGAGCCATTTGATCCGAAAAGACGCTGTTCAGTGTTGGGTGCGTTCTAGCTTACGCTTGGAGATATATGCATGCGTGACGGGAATCCGTCGTCCCTGCGTGTCCGAAAGGGTAAAGTTCTTTGGAACTATACCCAATAACAGGTCATTTAGTCGTTACCAGCGGTGCCTTGTACAGCGCTGTGCACAACCAAACAGCAAGAGTTTGAAAGCTGTGCCTTGTAAACGTTGCCTCAATGTTCAGACAGTGTTGAGTCGCAGTGATGAAGCGTGTGGTATTGCAATGCTGCGAGATGAGCAGTGTATCTATGTCTCCTTCTTCTCTTCTGTCTGGTACTGCTTTGCCCACTACGGAATAAAACAAGAAAACCATCAGCATATACACAACAAGAATTAGCTGCACACCCACGTTCATCGAAGGGATATGTCTGTCCGGCTGCACATATCGATGCTGGAGTTGCGCACACGTCGGCTTCAGGTGCCTTATATAACTGGGATGTAATGGGACGCACCTCCTTCGCCGCGCTAACGGTGAAGACACCATAACTAATCGCTAATATTCCTCCAAAAATAATAGCAGTGTTGCTTTTCCAGTTGCTCGGCCGTGCCCACCAACCACCTAGCCCATTCCGTGAACGGTGTGAGATGGGACCCGTTACCCGCCGAATCATGAAGCCGCACCTGCTGGGGACCAGACTTGCTTCGGGTATGGATATCTAGCTCCTCCTCCCTGTCACAAAATGAATCAGCAAGATCTAAGAGCGTCGGCAGGGTATGAGACGAGAACTGACCATGTCGATGTCGTCGAGTGAAAGGTTTCTGGCACAGCCACACAGTGTGAGCGAGGTCGTCGACAAATATCGGACTCTCTACATCTTCTCTGACTGCCATTTCTCTCCGCTTTCAAAATACTTATGTTTACACACTCTAGGATCTCTCTATCTCCAGGGCAATGCTTTCTTGGTTTTTTCTATGATATCTCCAGATATCGCTCTGACAAGTCTTTCATGAATCAGCCTGAGTATACCTCTGAATTCAGGCCCAGCCATCTCGATGAAAGCCACCTCGACTAGATTGACTTTCCTAGCCTTCCTATAAACTAAGGATCTCGCGCAGCAGGACCTTTGATATTCCAGATTTGCCTTCTGAAAAATACGAACACCTCGGCAGGACAAGATGGGTCGGGTCCCCTATACTACCCGCCATTTGTCTAATACCGCGAGTCGAATGACCTCTCTCCTCTGAGTTCCTCAACAGAGTGGTGCACGTGGTAGCAATAGAGGATGAGTAATGAGAAGCAGAAGGCACGTTTGAAATTTTCAGATCCATTTAAGCAACGCAAGGAGTTGTGCTTGCACCTAGAAAACTGCATTGAGAGATGCGAGGCCAGACATGGTCTGCCGCTGGATGTGCTGATTTGAGGCCGCGAATGATTCAAGCTACCTCGCGATTTTTGGGGATCCATTTGGACTATTCCTGGCTCTCCCGTGTCTTTGCAGGTTATCGTGGTATTATTGGGTTGAGAAGTAGGGGAATGGCGTTCCAGGTTTCTGGGAGCTTGCTGGGAGCAATTGAATTTTAACAAGTCCTTGTGCAGTGCGATAAGTTATACAAGAAATAGTCTCGCTGCGCCATGGCCATTAAACTAATCAGGAGCAAACGAAAGCCGGGGATATGTTTGATATGCGAGTAATAATATATACAATTACCAAAAGCCATCTGCGTTGAAGCAGGTTTCTCAAGGCTTCTGCCACTATCAATGAGGCATGTTCAAGTTGACGTACGGCAGCAACAAAGCCACCGCCAACGCAGACTCAATGGAAACTTCCGGGTTTTGTTGATCGAAAACCCGCCCAGAAGTCATGAACTTCACTATCACCTACTATCACCTCGAAGACCTGGTGCTACATGCGTTAACTCATATTGTTCCGTCTGCTATATTGCAATGCTGCAGCCAACACATAAACCATCGACAAATGTCCGGCCCCCGGCGTGTCAGCGCGAATGATCATACGAGCTCACCATTGAAGACCTCCCGAAAATCGATACATTCTCATCCTGATCCATTTGACACCCTATGAGACTGGGAGGACTGGTACTAGTGCTAGTCGAAGAGGCATTCGCGGTGAATATAGAGGCGTCCAGCTTGGTTGGAGACTTGGAGTGCTCAAGTAATTGCGCCCTTCATTGCGTCGCGTTGCGCATATCCCCTTTAGTTCAGACTCTTCGGTTTTCTGCAGTAGCCGGTTGCAAGTCATGAGGTCCCCTCACCCCATGCTCTCACGCAGATACGGGTGAAAGAGCCCCCAGCGGCCACCACTTTTGACCGGTTTCCCTCATACTCCTCTACTCGCGATGACAAGACTAGCATACCTCGCACCCTTCCCTCCACTTCCAGATCAAGCTTTCCCTCCCGCCAGGAACCATTCGCGATGGCAAGGTGCGCGTATTTTGATCGAAGTGACTCAGCTGCGTCCTAACCGGAGGATAGACATCTACCAATCACACGATGAATGGGTCTCAGAGGTATGTCCCTTCACCACGCAATCTATATCTAATCTAGATTCACTCTCGTGGTCTTCAGCACTGGCCTTTCCCCAATGACAGTAAACGCTCGCTACTACCAGCTACGAAGTTGGCAGGCTTGATGACATGGGGTGAGCTCAAGCTCGCTCCTCTTTCTACAAACAACCAGACTGAAGAAAGCGCAGCTGCACCATTTGCCAACTATGAGCGTCTTAAATGGGCGTGTCGTATGACGGGCATATTTATTTTAGTTGATGACCTTGTGAACGCGCACGACCGAGATCCCACTCTCATAGCCGGCTTTCGCAGTGTCGTGGACGGCAAGGGGGTATGTAATTTGCATGTCCTAGTTTCCACTATCACGCTTACGGATTGACTTCGCAGCCTTCCCACCTAACCAATGATGCAGAGATAGCATATGACTTGGTATTCGCAGCTATCAAGCAGGACTGTCATCCACGAACGTTCTCTCAGATAGTTCGTTTGACAAGAGAGTGGTGGGAGTGAGTCTACGCTGCCTTCTGAGCACCTTTTAAGCCTTCTGACCTATATCTGCAGTGTTAATGAACATCCTTGTACGGCTCAACCATTTGCTGACCTTGACCAGTACTTGCTCGACCGCAGTGTGGGCACGGGGGTGGTAAATACTGCCTAGCAATCTCTCGGGGGGTCTTGCTGATGCTGATGCCTTGATAGTTCATGATCAATGCAGTTCTCCGATATGCTGCAGACATTAATTTGACCGACGAAACGCTTAATCATCCCCTCATCCGCAAGGCCGAGCGAATCGCTGCAGGTACCTGACATACTTATGCCAGTGCTCCTTAGAGCCATGCTGATTGCTTTCACAGAATACGGAAGTCTGGCTAATGATCTACGAGCTTATTCCTATGAAAAGACCCCTCCCTCGGACGCAGAGGATATTCTCAACATTCTCAGCAACCAGTACCAGCTTACCCATTCCCAAGCGCGTACGTTGCTGCAAGAGAAGATGGTGGAACGGGAGCGAGACTTCATCGCCGCCGGGCGCGCAGTGTACGAAGACCCGATCTTAGGCGCGGACCTGCAAGTGCGCCGGTGGATTGCATGTTTACCCTATGGGATGGGCGGATATTTGGCATGGTGCCATGAGGTATGTCCCATCTCGACATCGATTTCTTGAAGGATGCTGATGATATGAATCCTCTAGACAACGCGATTCAATGTAGGCGGACTCGATGTTGAACCAGAGATACCATTTGAGGTGGAAGCGGTGCCTCTGGAAGATCCGAGCCAGACTTGGGAATATTCATACATACTACATCTGGGTGTGTTGTTTGCCATGGAAGGTTTGAGGCAGGGTTTCCAGCGAGCTTGTGCATAGACATTCGGACTGTATGTTTCCATCTCATGTATTTCTAGCTCGAGATTTTGTACAACAGCATCACACGTGTAATACCCAAGGATTTCTTTTACTTTTAGATTGTTAACGTCATCAGGAGTCATATTCGTTCGTCAGTTATGTAGATTCGACGGGAAGGCCATCAGCATTATGCCCGAGGTCGACTTCGAGTACCTCCGGGTACATAATGTATGTCTACCGCCTCGCCGTCGTCCTCCTGCTCAACCACTGCACCCATGTCGAGATCACTAGCTGCATCCGACAGCATGTCTTCTACGCTGGCGCCTCGTTTACGCTTTCTGCTCTTCTTCTTCCCATCCTTCTTCTCTTTTGCCTTGGGTGTCCATGTACTGAAGCGTTCGAAGATCTGGCGTCCAAAGTCCTCGTCATAGCCCACACATTTGTACAAAAAGACACCCAAGCGCTGGGGGGAAGATCAGCTAATCGCAATTTTCCTGAGCACGGCAGAGCACCCACCTCTTCACCTAGATTGTATGCCATCGAGATTTCATCTTCCGTGATGGCGACATCGGTCTGCATGGCAATCTCAATCTCTTCTTCTTCTGGCTCTTTGCCGAGGACATTACGGAGTACAATGCGCGTTCTTATTGACCGACCCCAGTCTTTGATTAAGATGCCACGGATCCATGCACTCCTGACCTGGTGGCGGGGCAAATGAGAACCGGGTACACCACGATTTGCAGGGGTTTCGGAGGCATACCTTTGAAGGTTGTTCAAGCCATTCAGCTTGTGTCAATGAAGTCGACTTGGAGATCTGATATTGGCCCACATAAAGCCATAGCGCTGCGTCGGGTAGTCTCACAATCAGGCGGCTCACATGCGAGCTATCGGTCTCGGGATAGTCCTGATCAAGTCCGTGCGGCGAAAAGATCAGACCCGCCGCTCCAGCGACGAATGGCAGTGCCTGCAAGGAGAGCAAATTGTAGGTGGTCTTAGAGCCGTGGACCGCAATTACTGCTTGAGAACGCACGGGATTATAATGCGAATGTGGAAAGGCAAAATCGCGAAAGTTATGCTCGGCTGCCTTCTTCTTTCCGATAGTTGGAAATGTCTCCTGGGGGTTACCACCGAAGACATCGGAGAAGAACGCTCGAGGAGGTGCCACGGCTTTCACGGCCTCGTCTACTGGGACATGGAAGTCGCGTACGCCAGGAGGGCCGAGTACATCAAGACGTTTACTGATAGTATCGAGATTAAAGTTAGGAATAGCTTTAGGACCCTTCTTTATCTTTAGTTTCTTTGGTGCCAGCTATGTACCGGCAGGATAATTAACGTAGTGTTCCGTTGACCAAATAGCACGCACAACTACTCACCAATTTGGATCCTACATTCTCTTTATGGGATTGCTGCCCGCTCCGCCTGAGTGTCACTAATGATAGAGTTGGGACCTCAACTACAAGCTGAAAACTTGGGTCAGGTATGCAATGATGGTGGTTGCGGTTAAGGCCTTCACTAGCACGTGCTAGGGAACGCTGTGCCACAAGCAGATGGGCATCGTGATCATGCGGTTCTTCCTTTACTTGCATGATCTTGACATACGAAACCGGAGCAGAGCCAAGAGCCAGAGACACAAGACACAGCGAGGCGTAAAGGTAAGAGCACGAATATGAATCACGTAAATCCAAGAGGATCAATTGAATCGCACCCAGTACTTCGGGGCGGCCTATACAAGCTCGCTCTTCCCTTCTTCGACGCCTTCGCCATAATAACTCCAACCCTAACCCATTCATTCGAAACCACACGAAGCCGCACCGGATACTGTAATTCATTCGAACACATCATCCAGCGTGGCCGCTCTTGAGCGGACCAATTGGCCGGATGTCTCGACCCAACTAAACCTCAAACCTATCAACCCCCATAAACCACTTGGCAATGCTATGGATTCAATTGCTGTTAGGATAGAATTAACGCAGAAATATAGAAGAGGCGCACGACAAGTGCTTACCAGTTACTGAAAATCGCTGGCTCGCATATCGAAGAATTCCACCGTACACCAAGGCTGAAGGGCCTGGTGTAAGAACTTTGTACCATCATGTGTGCCTTCTTTGGTCGATTTGATGACCACATCTCTCGCTTTCGTGCCTTATCTCAACGTGAGTACATTTACTTACACAAAGCTATAAAAACTAAGATATCACTGTACCTTTAGACTTTTCTACCCGCCCAAGGGCCGGCCGACATGATTTCCGTTTCTTCGCTTTTTTCACGTTTGCGCCCTTTGTTTTTTTCATTTTGGGCTGCTCATTCTGATTCCAGCGCCGCCCGAAACAATTTATACAGAAAGCACACCTTCAGGTTTCTTCGGCTTACGACCTCCTGGCCAACAAACTGCGGGGGCTACAATCCTTCCAGCTGGCTTTTTCATGTCTTGGACTAGCCGTGACTGACGTTCGTACATCGAACCTTCGGGGAAGAACGCGGCTTCTCGAAGCTCACGTCGGATCTCAGACCATATCTGAGATGCGACGTGAGCCATTTGGGATTATCACGCCGACGGGAAATTACGCACCTGGTCTGTCTTCACCCACTCGCAGGGTCTGTCGCGATGCTAGAGTAATTTTTCAGCGGTGGCACGCAACTGTGAACGTGAAAGCTCACCGTGGTCCATGGGTAGGTATACGTCTCTCGCCTCCTGTCGAGCCTAAAGCACTATGAGAGAGGAGTAGTTCCCAAACTACTAGATGTTTACTCACAGGAGGTTGAGATTACAGCCCAGACATAGGACTGATTCTTGCTTGCCCTCGCGGAGATATCGACAGTACGGCTCGTTTTCGAGGAACCTCAACCGCTCCTTGACTGACATGCGTCGGGACAACCGCACCGTGATATTGGAGGGTTCTTGTGCTTCCTGATATCAGCCAGGGCCAGATCTAAATGAGAATTCACGCTCACCTTGGCGGTCGCGGATGCGTTGAGCCCACGCTGTGAGCTCGCTGGCGCATGTTCAAGTCCCGCCGTGGGCGATGGCGATGACGACGGCGACGCACCTTTCGACCAGTCCATGGCGTGCCTCGATATGCGCGTCCATGAGCATGATTATCTGCCCATCGGTCGTTCCTGCGGGGTATAATACGAGCTCGCTGCATTGGTGGCATTGAAGGCTGCAAAATTGTACCGGAAGCACGAGATTCTCCAGGCAATATCGTGGATCCCTCTTTGGCGACGCGTTGGTATCCATCGAGCAGGTGTCCACTACAATAAAAATGCGCGAAGGGAGTCAGAGCGTATTTGTCGTTGTGGATGTCACTGAGCAAAAACAGTGGTTTGCTTTTTACCACATAGATGCCACAAACACGCGAGCAACAGCATGCCACCATTCTGGGCCCATCGGCCCAATTTCTACCGCTTTGTGCCCCGCCAATATTGATTTATGAGGACCACCCATCTGGACTGTTAGCAACAGGAGTGTAACAATGGTGCGGTTTGGCATCTCAATTCGGTTCAAGGCCGACGATTTTTGTACAACGGCTCTGTCGTTGAATGCCCCCCCTTGCTCCTCACCTCAATTCCATCTCATTGAGACGGGTATATTGGCCGACAGACTTCCTGGTGGCACACCTCTGCACAACGTGCCGTCCCCAATTCTCGGTCCACGCCTTGCACTGGTGGATTCGCCCATTTGGAATTCGGGCAAAGTCCATCAGCAAATACCTGCGAAACGTGCACATTCCAGAGGACTCGAGGGCTTACGACATCTAGTGAGAAAATCAAATAGAGAAAGCTCATCTGGGCGCTGTTGTCGCACGTACACCTCAGGAATTTCAGATGCAGTCCATGTCACCTTTGTTTTTGCGTATACCACTCAGATGCTGCATATTCCCTTCTTGTATTCCTCCATGCCACCGCTAGCTTTTTTAAATCGCGTAGGATCTGCTTGGTCCTACTTATTACTTCATTAGGCGAAATTGTCGGCGACTTGGACTGCATTGCCATGTTCTAATAGGTTGACTGCGTGCAGATGCCTCGCGTCATTATGCTAAAAACTTAATACGAAGCCTGGCAAGCCATCAAGCCACCGAGGGCGCTGAAGAGAACGTTTGGAAAGGAATTTACAGCATCAGATTGCAAATAAGTACACATGCTGCTAAGTATTGAGAATGGTCGTTCTATGCAGCGCTTCTGTAAACCCTGGTCGCCTAGGGTCAGCTGCCTGTAGCTTCGATCGTTAGGGCCCAGGGTTATGTGGCGTATATCTTGAGGACCAAGGCCTAATCACTCCTATCACCTGATCGATCTTGTACTCTATAGTGTATCGCTTTGCACATGTTACATAGTGGCCTTCCGCCGGGGTTTTGCCTCTCGATCTATCCATCGAAGAGCAGGTACACTCAGGATAATCGATCCTCGGTGGAAGCCCGTTGAGACTGCCGAGGGGTCATTGATCAAAATTAAACATCCCATGTAACTTTGTCCCGCGAGCCAGGAAAAAGTTGCTAACCCTCATGATAATAGTTAGGTGCCAGTGTTGCGACCTGTGTTCTATCCCCAGATCAACGTGGGCGCAGATTAATGCGATAACAACTGCATAGCCAATCACAGAAGTTTCCGCTCTTTCTCCTCCTCGGTTTGCGACGAGCGATGATCAATAGTCGATCAATACTAGTACTGTATCGGGCCAATCGGGTCTCACAGTTCTGTGTTCGAGAGCTCGACTTGTTCGCCCAGAATATTGAATGACTAGCTCCGCATTGACTCCGCTTGTACTCATGTGTGATAACTCGGATGGGAAGCATTGAGAAGGGACTGGACGTCTATTGCAGCTGGAGGCTTCAAGTTTCATACGGAGGAGGGGATTAACTAGACGGCGAACAAGCGTTGCGGGGAACATGTACAGGTCCCAGGAACAAGCGGGGGTGGGGAAACGGCCGAGCGGGCGGCGCGGTGCCGCTGGCGGGAAAAAGGTGGAACATCTTATCTCTATTCGGCATGCAGATCGGAGCTTGTCTCATGACCCACCATCTCTCAAGCCTTCCTGGGATTGAATAAAAGGCTAAAGTCAAACATTGCGATCAACCGCTATCCCCAACCCCTCTTCCCAACCACCATGGCTGAAGAAACCCCCGTCGCAGTCCCAATCCACCCCGTCGCCCCTCGCTTGAAGGAGGGCCACAAGGCGTACAAGAAACCCCATGTCGGTCCTCACCACGATGCGTACAAGCTCGCGCACAGTGAGACCATCGGCCACGAGTCGGATAAGTGGTGGGCAAAGGTATGTCTCGAGCTTCAAATCGACCGAGGATCAATCTCAATTACCGCGACAGATCGCTCGGGAGACTCTCCACTGGGACCGCCCCTTTCATACTGTTCGCACTGGCGGGTTCGAAACGGGAGATATCACTTGGTTCCCTGAGGGTGGGCTGAACGCATCCTACAACTGTGTCGACCGATGGGCATTCAAGCACCCCAATAAGGTAA
The DNA here is from genome assembly GCA_014898675.1 of Athelia sp. TMB. Taxonomy (NCBI): domain Eukaryota; kingdom Fungi; phylum Basidiomycota; class Agaricomycetes; order Atheliales; family Atheliaceae; genus Athelia; species Athelia sp. TMB. Next base: position 211,361 of record JACXVL010000078.1, on the reverse strand, counting down.
GCAAATGCGCCATCGCGGCTATTCCTTTGCCCCCCAATTGCGCGATTTCTAACCCTAAACCCAGACTGCCATCATCTACGAAGGCGACGAACCTGGCGAGGGACGTGACATCTCATACGCCGAACTTCTGCGTGAAGTCTGCTCCGTTGCTAATGTCCTCAAGGGACTTGGCGTCAAAAAGGGCGATACCGTGTCCATCTACCTCCCCATGACCTGGCAAGCCGTGGCTGCCTTCCTAGCCTGCGCCCGTATCGGTGCGGTGCACTCAGTGGTCTTTGCCGGCTTCTCTGCAGAATCGCTCCGCGATCGTTGCCAAGACTGCAAGTCTCGCGTCGTGATTACTAGCGATGAGGGAAAGCGTGGTGGCAAGACCATTGCTACCAAGGCCATCGTGGATGCGGCATTGAAGCAGTGCCCCGATGTTGAGCATGTTCTCGTCCTCAGGAGGACGGGCAATCCCGTTTCTATGACCGCGGGCAGGGATAAGTGGTGGCACGAGGAGACGCTCAAGGTGCCCAATTACTGCCCACCTGAGATCATGGCCTCCGAGGACCCCCTCTTCATTCTCTATGTAAGATCGCATGTTTCACGACCCAGATCTGATCGCTAAGCTGACTCGGACATAGACATCTGGATCCACTGGCAAGCCCAAGGGCGTAGTGCACACCACTGGAGGCTACCTCCTCTGCGCCGCCATGACTGTCAAGTACGTCTTCGATGTGCACCCGGACGACAAGTTCGCCTGCATGGCCGATATCGGCTGGATCACAGGCCACACGTACGCGTTTCTTCTCTCTCCGCCTCTTTTTTGCTGAATCTCCTTTTCAGGTACATCGTCTACGGCCCACTCGCCAACGGTGTTACCACCACCGTGTTCGAGTCTACTCCAGTATACCCCACCCCCTCGCGCTACTGGGAAACCGTAGACAAGCATCAGATCACCCAGTTCTACTCTGCGCCCACCGCGATCCGTCTTCTGCGCCGCCTTGGCTCGCACCATGTGGAGAAATTCGACTTGAGCAGCTTGAGGGTGCTTGGAAGTGTCGGAGAGCCTATCAACCCCGAGGCGTGGAACTGGTACAACGAGCACGTCGGAAGAAAGGAGTGTGCAATTGTTGACACGTTCTGGTGGGTTCCTGTATCGTTCTGTGAAAGCTGAAATGGGGCTGATTGGACTTGCAGGCAAACCGAGACCGGCTCTATCGTGGTGACTCCATTCCCCGGTGCAATTGAGACCAAGCCTGGTGCCGCGACCGTCCCCTTCTTTGGTATTGAGACTGCCATCCTCGACCCCGTCTCTGGAAAGGTGCGTCATATAGCGCCTTGCAACGGAAGTGAATTGACTTGAAATCGCTGTTTGTAGGAGTTGGTAGGCAATAACGTCGAAGGCGTGCTCGTGCTGAAGCAGCCCTGGCCATCAATCGCGCGTACTGTGTACCAGGACCACAACCGCTACTTGGAGACGTATATGAAGCCATACCCTGGCGTGTTCTTCACAGGCGACGGAGCTGCTCGTGATGACCATGGGTATATCTGGATCAAGGGCCGCATTGATGGTAGGTGCCATCCTCCCTGGCGTGTAACATCTTCTCTGACGCCACTTCCACCGCAGATGTCATCAATGTGTCCGGCCATCGTCTCTCCACTGCTGAGATTGAGTCAGCACTGATCATGCACCCTGGCGTCGCCGAGACAGCGGTCATTGGGACAGCAGATGAGCTCACCGGTCAGGCCGTGTTTGCGTTCGTCACGCTCAAGCCCGAGTTCGCCTACGACAAGAACGACGAGGCGCCTCTTCTCAAGGAGCTGACGCTCCAAGTCCGCAAGGTCATTGGACCGTTTGCGGCCCCCAAGAAGATCATCATCGTCAGCGATCTTCCCAAAACGCGTTCCGGCAAGGTACGTTCTCTAACCAATTCTAGCACTTGAACGCAGAGACTAATCTAGTTGAAACAGATCATGCGTCGCATCATGCGCAAGATTGTGGCTGGAGAAGGCGACCAGCTTGGCGACTTGAGCACTGTAGCGGACCCTGGCATTGTCGAGGTTATCAAACAGAAAGTTGCGGAGCAGACGAAGTAAATGCTGTAAATTATATCGACTCGAAGATGGACAAAGAAATCGTCACAGTTGTAGTAGCGTTACTTGTACATTATTCCCAGCAAGCGTATTGTGTACTCCATATTGCTGTTCGAAGTGCGTCGAGAGAAAGGCATACAGTAAGCTGAAGATTGCCCGAATGATATCCGCCAGGGAGGAGGTGGTGACCACGCAAAAAAGGTTTGTCACAACTCTGTCGTGGCAGAACAGAACAGCAACGAATGATTGACGGCGCGAATACGTGTCAATATCGTACAGTTACCATGAATTCCACGAAATTGGCCATGGTGCGCGAGAATTTGCGCAAATCTTACCAAATTACGAAACATATGACCTGCCACGTATTTGCAGGTCCCGTCACGTATCTACCTTACCACCAACCTCTTCTGTACTTCCCCACTCCGCCGCTCCTTGGCTATTCCTCAAAATGAGCGGATGTATGTCGTTTCCATTTGAGCCCAGTACACCAGCTAATGCCTGCTTTCCGAACAGTCCGGTTCTTGAATCTCGTCCGGCCTTTCCTTCCCATCCTGCCTGAGGTCTCTTCCCCTGACCGAAAAGTGTGTATTCTCGCGTCTTTGGCCCATCCGAAGCCTCATAGAACTTCCTCCAGGTACCCTTCAACCAAAAAGTACTATGGACGGCCGTCACGCTTTGCATTTTCTTGGTCTGCTCGCAGGTTCCGTTGTACGGTATCATGTCGTCTGACTCGTCCGACCCTCTGTTCTGGATGCGTGTCATCCTTGCATCGAACCGCGGAACGCTTATGGAGTTGGGAATCAGTCCTATTGTCACCAGTGGCATGATCATGCAGTTGTTGGCCGGTGCCAACCTCATCGAGGTTGACTTTGGGTTGAAGGATGACAGGGCCTTGTTCAGCGGTGCCCAAAAACGTGAGTTTGCAAACAAATGTCTACTTTTGACTCTGGTTAACGTGCAACTCAGTGTTTGCGTTGATCATCTCGCTCGGCCAGGCTACCGTTTACGTGTTGACCGGTCTTTACGGCCAACCCTCCGACCTTGGTGCAGGTGTCTGCTTGCTTCTCATTATCCAATTGGTCTCTGCAGCTCTCATCGTCATTCTTTTGGATGAGCTTCTCCAGAAAGGTTACGGCCTCGGCTCTGGCATCTCCCTGTTCATCGCCACAAACATTTGCGAGTCTATCGTTTGGAAGGCGTTCTCGCCCACCACCGTGAACTCCGGCCGTGGACCTGAGTTCGAGGGCGCTATCGTCGCGCTTTTCCACCTCCTGTTCACCTACAACGACAAGGGCCGTGCCCTCCGCGAGGCTTTCTGGCGCGAGCGTCTCCCGAACGTGATGAGCATCATTGCTACCATTGTCGTTTTCCTCGTGGTCATCTACCTCCAGGGCTTCCGTATCGAGATCCCCGTCAAGAGCAACCGATTCCGCGGACAACGTGGCAGCTACCCTGTCAAGCTCTTCTATACCAGCAACATGCCCATCATGCTGCAGAGTGCCTTGACCTCCAATGTCTTCATTATTTCGCAGATGTTGGCCAGCCGCTTCCCGACCAACTTCCTCATCAAGCTTCTAGGTGTCTGGGAGGTCAGCATTGTTTTCCCTCTTGATTGTGTGTATTTTGCTAACGACGTGTCCGAATAGCCTATGGAGGATTCTCCCCAACTCCAGGCTACTGCCGGTCTTGCGTACTATATGTCGCCCCCGCACACCATGAAGGAGGCCATTTACGATCCGATCCACACTGCCATCCACATCATCTTTGTGCTCACTGCATGTGCCCTCTTCTCCAAGACCTGGATCGAAGTCTCTGGCAGTGGACCGCGGGATGTTGCTAAGCAGCTCAAGGATCAGCAGATGGTATGATTTCCTGTCCAATTCGTTTGGTGCCATGGCTAATGGTGGCATGTGCAGGTTATGGCTGGTCACCGTGAAGGCTCAATGTACAAGGAGCTCAAGCGCGTCATCCCCACCGCTGCCGCGTTTGGAGGTGCCATTCTTGGCCTTCTTTCGGTCGTCGCCGACCTTATGGGCGCCATCGGCAGTGGAACCGGTATCCTCATGGCCGTCACCATTATCTATTCATGTATGTTCATTATTATCTTTCCTTCAATCCGCGCGACTAATCTTGGCGCTTTCAGACTGGGAGATTGGTATCAGGGAGTCTGGAGGCCCGGAGATGGCAGCACTTGGGGACTTGATGTAAAAGCGTCTCAGTTGCAATCCGTATCAGCTACTATATTAATCACGGTTACGACCGTGAAGGGGATGAAAGGAAAGGGTAACATACATCCTAATATATGTGGTCTACCCGTAATCATGTAGAGATGTGGTTTGCGAACGACATGAATATCCTACATAATATTTTGCATCAATACGATCGCTATGAGGAGCTCGAATGATTGATACTTGAGCGGTTCCTCTTCAAGGAGGTTCATCATTAATGGCTGTCATGCAGCGCTCACATTCAGCAGTACTAGTGCGCAATCGTACTTGATGTCTTCTACATATATGTCACTTCTCTAAGGAGGCCAAGTGGTTGGGTTGACTTAAACAGACGATTAGCAAGAATCCGTTTCCTGGTGATCCCCCTGTATGAACCCACAACGTATCAATTCTATCAATACTAATAGTTGCCATGTAGCAAGTAAATCAAGTCATATTCTGATGGAGTAGCTTTCGAAGATAGCTAACTATGCGTTGCAGAGGGGTAATAGGGTACATGGGATGACTGATCTTATCATTACAGCCGTTTGCAGTAAGGATGACAGTCGCCGCGGATTTTCGTTCAATCAGGAAACTTGGGACTTGGTGAAATTTCGTGTAACTACAGCTTCAACATGACATAGTAGAGTGCAGATAACATGTATAGAAATATAATTTATATGACTAGGTAGCTAAAGACCGTAGCTACAAGATGGCACCCTCAAATAAGTTCGAAAATGGACGCCGCATGTGATCGAGTGCATGCTCCTGACGCGACGCCCTAGATCGATCTGACTCTCCATCCCCATCTATCATCCCCATCTATGTCAATCCCCATACCTACCCTCGAATTTGTAGAATGCCGAGCCCTAGAGACCGTCTGCGCTTCTGCAACTTGGTCGTTGATATCTAGGCTTGGCTGTCTGTCATTTGACAGCAACTTTCAGGTCAGCACTGCAGCACTGGAAGGCCGCTGATGCAAAGGCCAAGAGTAGTGATAAGTTGAGCTTGAACTAAGATGAAGGAGGCCTCTGGGAAGGAGATGCACTCTGGGAAGAGCAAATAAAGTGAGTCCAAGTCAATGTAGGCCGCATGCATGTACTGATGGCATATCTTGGGGCTGCGGGTGAGTTTCCAGTGCCAGAATCATTGCCTATTGTCATGCACATCCCTCCAGTAAACACTTCATCCAAATTCCAGCGCTCTGTCTCGAGGCTCGAGCCGCGATTGGATTGCAATCAGAAACTCATCAGCCCCGCTGTACCAACGCTATTTCCTCACCACAATGCTCTCCTACAGATTTTCTGAGTAGACCATTTTGTAGCTACTGTCTGTAGCTTCCCGAACATATAAAAATTTCCCCAGTATATAAACTACAGTATGTGGTACTGCAGCCAATGCAGGCCAACGCACGTCAGAATTTCACCAAGTCCAAAGTTTCCTAATTGAACGAAAATCCGCGGCGACTGTCATCCTTACTGCAAACGGCTGTAATATTAAAACACGGAGATATAGCGCTCCCTGGCTAGATGGCAGACTCATTGAAGAGCACTTGCGCGATCACCCACAACCGCTGAGTAGGACTTCTTCTGTTCAATATCTCCTGAGTCTATGTTCTCCCAATCTTCTTCTGTCGGAGCAGGTCCATCGGGCTCATCCTCGAGTGCAATGACTCTGGGACTTCCTTGGACGACTTCAAATTCCCGGGCTATGCCTAAAGATGTTTATTAATATCAAGAAGAAATTGGATACGAGAGCCACCTACCTTTCGTCTTTGTTGGGACGATGCGCGCAGCATCCAGAAGATCTACGATTTGCCCACCAGCTGGGCTTGGCTGCCGGGCTGCTTCAGCACCCACTCCAGCTCTGCCGCTATCCTCGTCGTCAGATATCTCGAGTGCTTCATCTTGCCCATCGTCAATATCTTCGGGGTTGTTCCACTCGGCGCCTTGCTTTCTGACCTGGCCACCGCTGGGTCTACGCCCCGAAAAAGCTGCCTGAGTGCCGCGGGGGCTTCTAGGCGGTTGAAGATTGTTGGTAACGTTCAAAGTGTCAGATTTGGGGGCCATAGCTGGTGGGTGGTCACCCGCAAAGACGGAAAGACGCAGTCACAGCGCTCGAGACTTAAATGGGTGTCCGAGCCATCAGTACCTGAGCTGAGATGGCCATTGTTGGAGTGCAAATGAGTCCCATCAGTGTCATAATTGCCGTGTAGATGAGCGGTGCAAGCAAGTACTGTCAACTCCCGGGCCGCCGCACTTCCCTTTCGGGCTGTATGGCTCCTCATTCCTACCGCCACAATCCGAGAGCCAAGCTTAGAGCAATGAGCTGCCAGTGCTACCAGCCTATATGATAAACTCAGAACCAATACTAACCCTCGATAGCGACGAGACCCCCATTTTGGTTATCTTTACAAATTTATAATCTCTTGCCGTGGCCTTAACATTGTACAGAGAATGGGTTTCTGCCTCCCGACCCCAGGAACCGACGCCCTTTGTTCAGGTGCCTGACTAGTTCAGCGACCCATGGTAGGATAGAGATGAGGCTCCAAGCTCCAGAACCGATTTGTCGAGCATCCTGCTCAAAATAGCGGCAACATGTGCAACCATGGACCATCCTATCCAGATTCATTGTACTTCTCCCTCAAGTCTCCCTGTAGAATCTCGGAGTAAGTCTTTCTTTGCAGAGGTTGCATGTCCTCCGCGTATACGCTCTCCCAGTCTTCTTCCACGATGTCGACCATCTCAAAGTCCTCGTCTGTGCCGTCGTCTCTCAAAGTGATGACCTCCCTGTATTTCTGCATCATTTGAGACCTCTTGGCGCTTTCTAACAGTTTCATTCAGTCAAACTGCTCCACGGAAGTATGATTGTCCTTACTTTTAACTTTGGCAGGCTGTGCGATCTCAAACAGCGAGACATCCAACGCCCGGCTTGCAATCCTCTCCCGAGCCTCAAGATCATCGATCATCTGCAGAATGAGCGTCATATCGCCCTCTGCTTCAGGTTCCTCCAAGTCAGGGTACCCGTCGACTTGTGGACCGGATAGGAAATATTTCCCGCTCCAATTGGCTCCATCGCCTCGTCCTGCATTCCGCCGTGCTCCTGCTGTGCCACGGGTGAACCCGCGGCGAGTAGCCGGGAGCTTATCATCCTGTAGACTATATAAGTTCTCGTGTAGAGAGTACTTATGATTAGCGCTTACAACAGATGGCTTATAAGCCATTTGAACTCTTCGCAATTTGGGCATGCTGGGCCGGCGCGGGTGCAGGTTGGAAAGTTGGACCAGAGGCTAGTAGGCGTAGACAAGGTAAGAATGTGGTATTTGGGGGAGTGACAGCTTCAAGTAAGTTATATAGTAGTGCATGCTTTCTCCTCGTATATCGTGGGAGTTGCATCGACTCCAAGCTGTGTCAATGTGACTCTAGTTGAATCACCAACCGCAACCGAGAGCACAGCCTCTGCACCCGCTCTCAAGCGGGGGGGCAGAGTATCCTAGAGCACGGGCATCGCTGGCTGTGTAACATCGGGGCCGATATCTATCCATTGAGAAGCAGGTGATGGCTGGGTAACTAGGAGGCGTGTGGTGAGTGGAATTCAGAGGTGTATGTGCAGTGCATGCGCAGCCTTAGAAAAGGCTCACCTGGTTCCTTCCGGTCACTGCGATACGCGACCATGTACCAGTTATCAGCTTTCATGCCTTTAGCACGCTCACGGCTGAGCCTCCATCTGATTATCCCATTCTTGTCGTAGGCCTCGACGGCGCTAATGATAAAGAAAGTCCCGGGCGCTGTACTTTTGCTGCCTTCGAAAATAGCAGTGACGGAAGATAGCAAGGTCTTGACGGAGCGGCCAGGCTTGTAAAGCAGCAGGCTGACTGCCGGATCGATAGATATAACACCGAACGGAGATGCTGCAAGATCTGCTTTGACATTGGCTTCGAATAAACCGATTTCTTCATGTGACTGGGCGAAATTTGGTGGTAGAGTGATTGCAAAAGGTATTCCATGGCGTGTGGTCGCGAGGATGGCCTCAAGCTCCGCTTGCCAAGGATCCAATCGCACTTTGCGCATCTTGACACGCCTGTCGAATTCCGAGACTGGAATTGGCCATTGCCCAGTGTAGGGGGCTATATCGCTTGTGAGATTATCTGATATGACGCTGTGTAGGAAATCTGATAGCCAGTGAGCTGGGAATCCCGTTTCTTTCAAGTGAACCAAAAGCCCAAAGAAAGCCACTAGATTGTTGGGCATGCGGGCCCTGTAAGGTGTTAAGCCAGGAACGCCAGGAATAATGGTGCAGAATAAGACACGAGTGATCCAAGTTCGTAGTTCTATTCGAGAAGCCAGCTCTGAGGATGGCCGGGGAAACGGTTGCGGAGTAACGACAAGGAAGCCCATGAGAGCATCTTTACGGATCAGCTTGCAACCAAAATAACGGGGGATGTCCCGAGATGTCAAGAGGGTATATCTGAGATACGGGCCAAATCAGTAAGCTTTCGTGGAGGTAAAGTCACGGGAGCAGCTCACGTATGGCAAAACTCCTCGTCATCTTTGAAAATCCCTGGATTAAACAAACAATTCGACGCAGCTGCGCAACTTCTGCCAAATTGAATGCATGGCGAAATATATATGCAGGTATTCATTAACCCATGGGTATAGTCACTGGAATGTCCGTTAGCGTGAATAATGCATAACTCGACAGCGCTGAAACTCACGGACAATTACTGAGCCACGCTCGAGTAAACTTGGAAGGGAACTGTGCTGGCCTGCCAGAGTCTCCCCCAAACCGCCACTTAGACAGCTCTGCTATGAGCTCTCCATGAACGACCTCAAGCTGTATGCGTCCTTTCATATTCTTCAGTGTCTCGACAACATTGTCAAAGAAGGTCGAAACGTGAGAGAATGCAGGCGCGTCAGGAACTGATGTTAAATCACGCCTTGATAAGCCGATTGTATGATTGAAAACCTCGATTTGGCGAGGGGGCTTGAATATGTCGATTGAAAGATCTGGGTAAGGAAGTGCACCAAGCTTCTGCGTGGTGTTTCGAAGGTCCTGCTTATGGTGGTCAACTTGTTGACAGAGAGCCGAAGCTTGAAACTCTTACAAAGAGTGTAATATTGGGTTGCCATGTCTTTTCGATATGCAGTTTGAGCTAATAGACACAAATCGTCAGCTAATGGTTACATATGATAAGAGTTACTGACCGCCTGTTTCTCTTTCTGGGTGAGTTCCGTTCTGTCGGACTTATAATCTGAGAACCTTGCGAACCCAGGATGGCGGCTCCAAAGCTCCGGAGGTGGGACGAATGCTTTGACCGATTCGTACCAATCTTGCTCTCGGACCATCTGACCGGGAAGATTCCCGTCCAATCGCTCTTTGATGCGCATATCCATGAATGCCTTCCGTCGCTGGGGAAGATACTTTTGGGCTTCTTGAACAGTTTCCCCGTTGTGATTCGGATCGATAATTCCATATTCTCTCCGCTGCGTCTCTGTCAAGTTATCAAACTCGGCTGCAGCAATTCTCGCCCTATGCTCCTCGCCATCACGCAACATTTTGCGATATTCTGGAGAGATACTCGGGTTGTCCATAAGCTCCCGACTTGACCACTGTTTGCCTGGCGACTCAACCGTATGCACTTGAAGCATACTGGCGGTATCTCGCTTGCCGACTAAATTCAGCCAGAAGTCCAGTCCTACTGTTATATTTGCGGCAGAGTTGTAGTCAACGTATATCCAATCCGGCAGCAAGACTGGCGTCGCTTGTAGGCGTCGCTTGAGTTCCTTCATCATGTTGTGTAACCTGCATTCCCAGCTAATGATTAGGTCGCTCGACAGCAAGGTACGCGCGTACGTACCTCTCCCAACAATATCCGGGCATAACTGCTCCGACATACATGTAAAAAAGAGTCGTCCTGATCTCCAATCTCTCGGTTTCGGGAGTCTTTTTGCTCATCAAGGCATCGAGGAAAAGCAAAATGCAAAGGTCGCGCGCTAGGACATTGGGATGGAAGTCAAGCATCGTCAAATGCACTTTGAAAAGAGGGCGGCGACGCTTTTCCAAAGTCTTGTATGCTCTGTGAGCACCTATGATAGTTCCAAATGCGTGGCGAGCTGATTGTGGAATTGATTTAGCTTTCTACGTTCTGGAGACTCGAAATCGGCACAAACCATCGCCTACGCCCCCAAATAGGAAAGAGACTCTGGAAAGCTCGCCATCTGATAGGCTCTTCATATCCAGCGGGAACTTTCCATCGTCACCGTTTGCTGGTCCCCAGCCATGGAAGAGAGAAATGACTTCGTCTGCCCCAAACTGGTTGGTCCACATTGTGTTAGCGGGCGCAGACCGATCGAGTGGACATGGCACAAACTTTATTATAAGTCAGGTCGGGTTCACTGTGGTATATTTCAGTACATGGATAGCTATATATTCAGAGAAGGCGCACTCACGGTGAATATCTGAACACGGGAAGTCGTGACAGTCGGCCAAGGGCCTCCCGGGCAGCACCCAGTCGGTCTCCCCGCTCCACACTGATACTCGACCATTCTCCCCAAAGGCGATTGTGATCTTGTAGAGTATCTGGGGTCATATCGGGATACTTTTGAGTGATCTTTTCCAGATCGGATATAACCTTGGCGTGAGCGGTGATAAAGGCCAAAGTAATCGACCCTTCTCGAACGCCTTGAGCCAAAGATTTGGCCAAGCGAGCTGAGAGTTTGAAGGAGAGTGTGGGATTGTCGTCGAGAAGCTTCCATGAGCGAGATATAGCTTTGACGCATCCTGCATAGTCGCCGCTCTCGTAGAGCGCCGCACTCAAGTTGGAGGGATACACCGGATCTTTGGGGGCTTCTTTTGCTGCCTATATGTGCATCAATACAATTACAGCCCTCAGGATCCTTTACCACGATCACGTACTTTGGTGTAGCAATCGGCTGCTCTGCGAGTTTCAAAGGTCTCGTTAGCTATAATGTGCCAGCCTTGGAGATTGCGGCTAGATCTAAGACTCACTCTTTCATTTTCCCATCTTTGAAAAATGCGTTGCCTTTCGTTTTCAACAACTCTGCTTTCTCTATAGTCATGGTTGTGGTAGAGAAGGCTTGTTTAAACGGCAGCAATGGCGCAACAAATTTGCTAAATTGGCGCCTATCGACGCGCCCTGGGCCGCGGCACGGGCCTAACGCGGCCATTGAATTTGGGACCAGCAGCAAGACAATCTGCACTTAAGGAGCATAGGTAGGAGAAAGAGTAGGACATAAAAGCGGGCAGATGTAATTATAAAGATTACATGCCACCAAGTCCCTCAAGGGTTTATGTAGGTTACGTTAAGGTATAAATTACTTTAACAATATTAATGTTGTGAAATTAATGAAAGTCGTGTCTGCCTCAGGTATACCGCAAGGGTATCAATCTCAGCTTTAACTGTCCTTGACCTGAGGTTCAACCTCTTCTAGCGTCTTGCTCCATTCGATGACCTTCGGATGCGCCATGACCTAGCTTAAAGTCAGTGCGAGCCCATTCAACGGCCGTGGCCACTGCTCACCTTCTTGGGATCAAAACCAAGCACTTGCAGTCCCTGAATGGACGAAGCCCGAGAGAGTGCTACGTAACTTTGGCCTGATGAGACAGAATGTCAACTCGCGACGCTGGAGAAGAGCTGTAGCGCACGGACCTTTCTCGAAGACCTTGCCAAGGTCGACTTTGACGCGGTGGATAGTCTGGCCTTGGCTCTTGTGAATCGACATGGCCCAGGCCAGTATAAGCGGTACCTGAAAAGTATTCCAGCCAAAGATCAGTCCCAAAACACACAGATCAGATCACAGCTGGTACGAACCTGCATCCGTCTCGCGAGCAGCTTCCCCTCGTTATCTTCAATCCTAAATTCCTCCCGCAGCAAGAGAACAGTCTCGCTGCCCTGCGCTGTCGGAAAACGTACAAGCGGGAAGAGCTCGTCGGAGCTTTTGCCCTTGCCTTTCGAAATCGATTTCGTCTCCTGCTTCACCCCAGGCTGCGGCTCCTGCTTTGTATCCTGCTTTGGCCCCCCCTTCGATTCATCCTTCACCGCCTCTCCTGCAGCCTGATTCTCCTTGTCTTCCTCCGCTTTAGACGAAGCCGGCGCCAGCGGCGTCTCCCCATCCTCCGCAAGCCGCACATTGCGCACGCTCCCGCTGGTGGACACGTCCCCACACAACTCCCCCGGTCTGCAGAAGCCAACTACTAACCCCACGCTCCCGTTCACCAGCCCGCCCCCCATGCTTCCATTGGCCAGCCCGCCCCCGCCGCCCGGCCCCTCGCCGAGGTTCTTGATCAGCATCACCTGCGCACCGACCTTGATGCGCAGCTCGTCGACCGCCATCATCCCAGCCAGCAGCTTCTGCCGCTGCTCTTCGCCCGCGGACCCGGAATCGCGGGAGACGAAGGTCTTAATGGGCGTCTTGATCGCAACGAGGCGCGCAAGGTTGGCGCGGTTGACGTCCGCGCGGAGGGGGTATAGCTCAGTGGGAGCGACGTGCAGAGGCGAGGGCTCAAGCGGGCGCGAGAGAGATTTGAACGTGGAGAGGGCCGCAGGGGAGATCTTGCCGCGGCGCAGCTCATTCAGGATCTCCACAAATTCTGCCAGAATGGCGCATTTTAAGCTTGGAAAGGACTATCTTGCAACACGACAAGCACGTACTGTCGTCTTTCTGGCGGAAGACCTCCCTCAAATTTACGGTGTGCTCGACGCACGATTTCCACGATTTGCTTTCGAATGCAAAGAAAGGCGTGCCTTTGGTGACAGGCGGCAGCTGAAAGAAATCACCCGTGACAATAAGCTGGTACGAAGGTTATGAGGGGTGAATTGCATCGACGATGTCTGATAAGGCAAACCTGGATACCCCCGAACGGCCTGTCTGTTTTCTTCCGGAGCTCCTTCGCAATAGCTTCGATGGTGTCAAAGAGATGACCGTCAACCATAGATACTGAATGGGAAATCAGTACTTTATCTAGTCGATAGGGAAGAACATAGACCTTCGTCAATGATGAGGACTTGTGTTTTCTTCCACCTTTGCAGAGCCGGTCTGCACTTCTTGATGTAACTTATAAGTGTACCCACGTTGTTCGTGTTCGGCGCAATAGCACCCCACGCGTGAATTGTCATTCCTAGGTTGATTTAAAAAGCGATCGAGAATAGCATACATGGCCATGACATACCGCCAATGTTCGAGGCAGCCATGCCGGTGCTCGCGGTCACGGAAACGGCATCGGGCTGTCGGGCAAACTTCTTGCGCAAAGCAGCCACAATCGCTCGAAGCAACAGCGACTTGCCAGTCCCCTGAAGTAAATTAGACGATTAAAAACGGACATCAAGACGCGGTGGCATAGCGGAATGGACACACCGCACTGCCAGTGAAGAACACGTTCTTGCCCTCGTCGACTACCATCCTCAGAACACTGCGTTGCTCCTCATTCAGAGTCACCAAATTGGTTTCTTTCTTGTTCCCGCATGATACCGCGATACGAGGGACGAAGTACGAATCGAGCGAGTGACGTGAGACCTTTGAGGGTCCGGGCTTCGTTGGAGCAGCATCCGATTTCCGCTTCTTGACATTGGTCGAGGATGCGAGGGTTGTTTTTGTCGGTGCCATGAAAAAAACAGTATCGCAAGCCCGCTCGCGGGTGGATGTAGGGCCAAGGTGGTTGCGAGAACGAGAAGGGAACGACGAAACAGTGAGCTCGGCTGCAGTGGGACACGGCCACGTGACGATCGATAATTGGAGCGCGTTCGCTGCGCGATGACTCGGCGGATCGACTGATAGTACGGGCGCTCTCATGACTCGGATGAGATCCAGAGTGGATCATTGCCATGAATCAGCCTACATCCATGGCGGTGACGCAAAAAGGCCTTACTGATTTCCACCCGGGTACTGTAATAAGCTGTGTTACCGTAACTCATGCATGGTGCATGCATCAAGAGTCAGGTTGTTGACCACCTGTATATATTGACTTCAAGTGATCTACCTGCGGGCTTCAATGCAAGCTTCGCCTCTGCCTAGTATCCACCGAGTAACACAGTTTCTGATAACAACGCCCAAAGATCCACCTATCATTTTACACTCCCTCTCATTGCCACCAATCCTTCCTCCCTTTGACCAAACGGGCCAGTATATATAGAGAGAGATCAACAAGAAATAGAGAATTCCACATTTGAACACTGGAGGCTAATTTGCCACGAAACCCTCATACAGATCTACTAGCTCCTGAAACACTGCCAAAGCCTCCTCTCTCCGACCCAAATCAGACAGTTTTCTGGCCAGTGCATCGAGGGACCATACAAGTTCTGCATTGAATCTTGTTGGCTCCTCTGCCGCAAGAACCCGACGCATGCTCAGAGATTCCTGAATCGCTGTGAGGGCCTTCTCCTGTCGACCGAGATTGGACAGATAGATGGACATATTCCCAAGAGATAGGGCGAGATATTCGCTGAAAATTGCGGGTCTCTCCTTTACGAGATCACGGAGCAATTCCACCGACTCTTCAATAGATGCCAGGGCCTGCTCGCCCCGGCCCAAACCTGCCAGTGTGACGGCCAAGTCACTGAGGGAGAACGCAAGCTCTCCATTGAACTTCAACGGGTGCGCTGCCACGAGGGCCCGGCCTATTCCCACAGCCTCCTCAGCTGCTGATAGAGCCTCCCCACTGCGCCAAAATCTGTCAAGATAACCCGACTTAATTCTAAGACACCTGGAAAGATCGCTGTTGAATGCTGCAGGTTGGTCCGCCACAAGGCCTCGGAGCAGATCCACTGACTCTTGGATAGCCACTAGAGCCTCCTCGTAGCGATTCAAAGAAGCTAATGTTTCGGCCAATCTTGTGAGTGACAGCACAATTTCGCTATTGGATCTCGACGGCCGCATCGCTGCGAGATCCCGTCGCATATCTAGCGATTCTTGAATAGCTGTCAGAGCTTCTTGATTTCGACCCAATTGTGATAGTGTGCCGGCCAATAGATATAGAGACAACGCGAGTTCTGTATTAAATCTTGTTGGTCGTTTGTCTGCGAGAGCCCGGCACAAGTCGACTGACTCCCGAATCGCTGCGAGGGCCTCCTCACCTCGACGGAGATCGAGGAGGTAACCGGACATATTGCTGAGAGATAGTGCGAGATGTTCGTTAAACATTGCGGACAGCTCTGCGCGATGACGGAGCAAGTCTACCGACTCCTGAACTGCTATGAAGGCCTCCTCAACACGACCCAAACGTGCTAATATGACGGCCAAGCTCGTGAGAGCTAATGCAAGCTCGCCACTCAACACTGATGGCTGTTCTGCCACAAGAGCCCGGCTGATGATCACAGCTTCCTGTACCGCTGTCAGAGCTTCCTGGATTTGGTCGAGATTGGCGAGGTATCCCGACATATTTCTAAGAACCCTGGCAAGGGCGTCGTTGAACGCCGCGGGTTGTTCTGCTGCAAGGTCTCGGAGCACATCCACTGAGGTTCGGATAGCCGTCAGAGCCTCCTCATAATGACCTAAAGATGCCAGTGTTTCGGCATATCTATTGAGTGATAACGAAAGCTCGCTATGACAGCCCAATCCCCGCTCTGCTGCGAGAGCCTGGTGGACGTTTACAGACTCCTGGCTCGCTGTGAGGGCTTCCTCTCTGTGGCCGAGGTGGTCAAGGTAGAAGAATAACCCGTCTAAAGAGGTAACGAGATCGACATTGAACAATGTGGGTTGCTTTTCCGCGAGAGGCCGTCGTAGATCGGCCGACTCTCGAATTGCCGTCAAGGCTTCTTCAAGGCGACCAACACTGCCAAGGCGGTCTGAAAGGCGAAGTAACATTGAAGCCTGTACTTTGTCGTCGTAAAGCCCTCGCAATGCCGGTGTGCGAGTCTTTGGATCATCAGTGCTTTGATGTATTTTTGCGAACGATGAGCTTACTTCTAACCAGCGAGGCACGGCTAGTGACCCGCGAAAGACACTAATAGACGAGATAATCTCAATCCATGACTGATTATGGCGCGGCAGAAAGTTTTGCATCTCTGCCACCATCGTTGCTGCTGGGTCCTCGATGTCACCAATGTGCTCTGGCATGGAGTCGCAGGCGTAAAGAAGCTGCTCGGAGACACCTGTGACTCGCGGAATACCAAGAGATACACCCCCACCCTCCGCGAGATATCCCGTTCCAGGTATCGGTGCTGCTGAAAGTTCGCGCACCATTGTTTGCAGACAGAGTTCGGCAAGGCGTCCGCTGTGCTCTTTCTCAGAGATGTGAAACTTGCGACTGTGTTCAGCGCCAATGGCTCTCCTGGTGATGAATTCACGGAATGAGAGATGCATCATGCGGATAGGTTCGCCAGGGCTGTCAAATCCAACAAAGACTGCACCGAACATCTCTAAAAGGACCTCTGGGGAGACATGGACAGGGAAGTTGCCGCCGTGTAAGGCCTTGAGCGCTGTGAGGGACAGCGGTCGTTTCGCTGCCATCAAAGCTCCCACGACGATTTGATAGTCGTGAAGAAAAGCTGGATCCTCCCAGTCACCGCTGGCTTCAAGAATGCCCGCGTATAGATTGTCCATTTTGGTGTTGGTGGGTAGGCCTTGGTTCTCAGCCTTTGACAACAACATGCGAAGCTTCTCTCTGGGCATGTACGTGCTGCGAAGGTAATTGCAGACCGTCACTATCCAGATGAAAAGACCTTCTGCAAGGATCTTCAAGGCGTGAATCATCGCTTCTTCGGGCCAGGGAGCTCCCATTTTGGTGCGCATGACATCGGCCCGCATCCGGGAATCTACATAGGCTGCAACGTCGCGTTGGTTATCGACTGAGTGGATGTCAATATGACGGGATGTGATATGCTTCTTTCCAGAGAGAGATCGCATAATAGTGCTTGTGGGCCGCGACGTGATAAGAATACGGAAGTTGGGCGCGAGTGCTGCAACGTTGTTGCAAAGTATATCCAGCAAAGAATTCCCGTCATCTTCCGAGACCCCCTCGTCTAACGCATCAATGACGACAATGAAGGGCCCTTGCTTTCCATGACGGCGCAGAGGCGCGGCAATCAGCGCTTCAAATTGCCGAAGCAGATGAGCAGAAGCCAGCGCGGGCTCATTCCCCAAAGTGTTGCTGATGTCTGCCGCGATGGCAGCGTCGCGCGATGCGAGATCGCGGGCGATGGTGGTGAAGATCAACTGGGAGTTATTGAGGGAAGCAACGTTGCGGTTGAAAAAGAATGATGAGCCGAGTCGGCCGTCTTCTTGGAGCATTTGCGCAATGGTATGGGCGATTGCGCTCTTGCCGGAACCCGCGACACCTTTCAACCAGAGAACATTCTGAGAATCCTGAGCGTGCGACCACATATCAATCTCGTAGAGCAGCTGGACGCGGGTGCCAGACAAACACACGAGCGTCGGGTTCCACGACGCCCCTTTCGCATATGCGAGTTCCGAAACATTTGACGCTGAAGTATCAGATCAGTAATCGAGATCTAAATTTGAGTTGACAGGCATACAAACCTATCTGTATGTATGTCGCGAAGTTGCCAGCTACATTCGTGACATGGCCGCCAGATGTATTGCTTGTGTTGAACACCTTTAAATAAGTCATCAGACAGATTGTCGACGAGCATATAGGGGCTGCGTACGGTGGCTTGAGTAGCCTCTGTATGAACATTGCTCTCCGAAACCGGGCGGCCTGAAGTAGAGATTCCCGCGCTTCTTCCAGCCAATGATCGCTGGGTAAGCGCAGTGTCGTTATACCTCTCTAAGATGCGAGATAGGAGCTGCTTTGTGCTGATTGTGTCGATGTTTCTAGAAGCAGCCCGCTAGAGAGTTCGAGCCATAAGAAACCGAGCAAATTTTCACGAAATCGGCGAACGTACGTGACGGCAAAGGGGCATCGAAGCGGCATCTACTCGAGCTTTCATATCTGCTATCAATTGTCGATCTTTGCTCGCTAAGCGAAATCGCTCAGGAGGATGCGCTTCCTGACTTGTTTCAAGATCCGTCTGGACAGTATGCAGTGCCCTGAATTACACGCCGTAAAGCTCAACAATCAACTCTAACACGTATACGCGATCCAACGCTCACTCGAATAGGCCCTGAGTCCTCTCCCGCGCCTCAGGCAGTTCTGGCATGTCTTGAGCGCCAAGAGATTGAATGCAAGCAGTCGCGGCGGTTTGAATAGATCGACCGAAGATCATCCATTCCTGACGGTTATACCTGAATTTCTGCGTTGATGTGCATGAGTGGGCAAGATCATCGAAGGACAGCAATTTCAACTCCGTACCGAGACCGCGTCGACGATGCGCAGAGCACTCGATGCTACGCCTCTGAGCGCAGGGAAACTTTCTGGCGGAATCGTGCTGGCGAGTCTGAGGAGCGCGAGTGCATCATCTGCATTTTCGTTGCGCTTCAGAGTTGACAAGCGGTTTCTTCCTGACATCGCATGGCCCAAGGGTCAAGAAAGCATCAATGAAAGCTGAGGGGTGCTGTAGACAAGGCTGTTGACGTGCAATGACAAGCTTGGTCCGGACTCTGTGGCATAGCCTCGCCGAAATTGTGCGCGGACAGCGATGCTGACAGCGAGAGCCAAATGGAAATGACGCCGAGCGCCGAGCAGGAGCAATTGCTGCAGTATAGAAGGTGTCTGGTGTGGCGGTGGGGGATTCGAGCGAGATCATGCGGACCAAGAACGTGAATATTCCCAATACAAATAGCACTGTGCTCCCAGTCTCTCAACCCTCGCCCTCGCGTCTCCCTTTCCAGAATGCCACGCCGCCTTCGCCAACCACCGCCCCTTGTCTATCTTCAATCGACCTGTTGCCGCACCCCTCCCAGCCCTGCACATTATACCATCCCATCCCATCACATGCCCGCTCACGAAAGGTGCCCCTTGGATTTCGACTGAGACGTATGCCAGTCACGGACGCGGCAATCTGCGCTACGAGTGTGGTGTGCAGGTGCAGTGAGGTGGCAGCGGGTGCTCTGAGCCCGGGAGTGCTTCTATGTTCGGCGATAGGACGGGGAAGCGCGTGAGGGGCGGAGAGGTCTTGCAGCGACCGTGGTTTCGGTGTCGGGGCCGAGTAAGCGCATTGATGAGCGCGTTCTTAGGTGGTGTGATGCGTTCATTTTGCTAGTGCGAAGATGTAGCCGTTGTGCAGTGGAGTTTCTGGACGACATTCAGCATGTTTGTATCTCACTGTGCAAGACTGGTGGACGAACATACCTCAGCACCTTGACATCAGTCTTCGTGTCCCGCTCGGCCTATTCTCTCCGGTACCAGCACACTCTCGGCGTACTTCTCCGGCATAACCTCCAGTTTTCCTCTCCTTCGCAAGCAGATGGGGCGTACTATGGGCAGCGGAGGCACGGACGCGACGTTGACGAACAAGCTGGCAGGGCTTGCAAGACGTGAGGCGCGTAAGGATTGATATTTTCATTTGTGTGCGGGCTCGGGGAGAAGGACGCCATGGTTGCAGAAGAAAATATGCAACCGGTCCTCGGTCGCTCAATACCAGTCAGCGATGGTCAGTTGCCAGCACACCCTTGTCGTCATCTGCCGAGCCATCGAAGTCGAAGCGGCAGCTCAGTCGAGCTTGAAAGTGATGTGGGAGGTGTGCATGCGAGGCTTGAGGGCGCCAGAGCCGCCATCGGAGGTACTCGGCGGATTCGCAGCGGTCCGCGCCACAGGACCAACAATGACAAACACATTTACATGGCCAAGCGCGACGCGCCTCCGAGTCCTGACTCCCAGTCCGCGCTTCGAGCTTCCACAATTGCAGTCAGCACGAGTGGCCGCATCCATCCTCTCTTCAACTGCAGATTTATCTCCATAATTTACGCTGGCTGGGACCTGCGACGCCTTGCTGTAGCCGAATTCAATAATACTGTAGCTAAAGTTGAAGATTTCACTACCAGTGACGCGGTCCGACTCTAAGCTCAGAGCTAACTAGCTCCTGTATTGAGTAAGCAAAGTAATTGCGCGCCTACCAGTGACCGCACTACTCGCGAGAAACGCGGTACGCTCCCGCCATGTCATTGCTCACGCTGGACAACAACACTGTGTTTTACCATAATGTAACCCAAAACCTCGACACCGAACCCCAACAAGGACAAGCCGCACGCATCACGGAATGGACATCACAGGTCTCAAGCTTCTCGAGCTCCAAGCAACCAGGAGTAGGCCAGCAGAGTGGTCCCATAGCGTCCGGTTCCAAGCGCGCAGCGAGTGCAGTGAGTTCCCTTTGCTTCTTGATGCCCCGAGGTTGCTTAAGCCGCGAACAGGCGCTTATATCAAGTGCGGGGTCTTCGACCGATGATGAATGTCCTCCTTCTCTGCGCGGGGTCCCTGATCTCGACAGCGCCTTTCCCGAGCAACTGCTGAGACCCGGAGTGTGGGAGCTCCTCATCTCCAGCCTCATACGCTACATCGGCACCACCAGCAACACTGGCAAGATCGCAGACTCTTTCCTGATCCACGCCCTCGAAATTCTCTACATCTTCTACTGCGGCGAGCCGGGCATCGGCATGCCCATTACCGCTTCTGGTGCCATATTCCGAGAGGTGAGGACCTCGTTTTGCAAAGTCGGGCGCGTGCTGAATGCCTATAGGCGTCTAAGCGAGTCGCACAGTGGCAATGCATCCTACGATCCGTCGCCATTGCCGCACTCTCAAATTTTTTCGCGTCAACGAACGAGTTCAAGAACTCCGGTCCGGCGCGTCGGAAGTTTGTGCAAGAGCTATTATCGCAAGACCGTTTCTTGTATCAGCACGCAGGTGGAAAGGCGAAGGTGAGCTCATGTTCTCACATATGCACGTAGTCAGGCTAACAACTAGCACATGCAGGACTTCCGCGGGCTCTTCAGAAACGGCTTCGTGATTCACGTCTTCGCCGCACACCTCAGCATCATCTCCAGGTCCGATCAGGTCCTGGAGCTCTACACCAAGGACGGTATCGCCCAGGAGAGCGATATACCCCAAGCGCGGGGCGCCCTCTCGCTTTGCGGCGCTGCGGTATGTGCCCGTACCTTTTCTCTTTGTCCTTGCCACTGCTGACCAGAATGACAGGTGAAGCACGCGCTCACACTCCACGCCACTGGAACCATCACGCAGACGGACTCGGGCGACGCGAAGCCCAACAAAAGGCGGAAACTCGGGCCCGCCGGCGCCAGCTCCAGCAGAGCCAAAGCCAGCCGCACAAGGCGCGCGGATGCAGTGTCTGCGACGGATTGGATGGAACCAGCGGCGCGCCTGATGCAGCTCTGCGAGGGCAAACTCACCGACGACGACATGGCTGCCATCGTCCAGGAGGCCAGCGTGATCTCCAGGGATATCAGTGGTTCCCATGCGAAGGACGCAGATTCGGAGGAGGATGGCGGGGGTTCGGTTCGGCTGCAGCGCTCTGGCGGCGGCGAGGACGACGCAAGCGATGGCGAGAGTCGGGACCGCGATATGGACGAGGACTCGGGAGACGGCCAGAGCAGCGACCGGGACATGCTCAATAATGAGCTTCTCAATGCTTCAATGATGCTTTGCCTCATGGCTCAAGTTGCTGTTGCAACAATGCTAGTCCGGCGTAGACGTACACAGGAGGCAGTCAGAACCCGGAGGAAACTTTACTACGGCGAGCACAAGCAAACTTAAAATGACCGCAGCTGGTCCCACAGATAGTTTATGCATTCTGCTTTGACTTGTTCAAATCAAGTATCGAGCGCAATCACCACTGTAATTAGTTCAGATAAGAATGTCATGTATTATTTCATATTTCATAGTGACTTTCCAATTTCAAAGAGTCGATAAGATAGTGGAATTTGGAAATTGAGAAGCGGTGGCGCAACGGAATGGACACACCGAAGTGTCAGTGAAGCACACGTTCTTGCGTCGCCAACCATTCTCAGGACACTGGATTCCTAATTCAGAATCACGAGTCGGTTTCCTCGTTCAGGTTTTTAGATGAAACCGCGGTACAAGGGGTGAAGTCGAGGCGAAGTAAGAATCAAGAGTGATGCAAGAACTTTGAGTATCTGGGCTTCGTTAGAGCAATATCCGATTTCTACTTCTTAACATTGGTTCAGGATGCAAGGGTTGTTTTGGTAGGTGCTATGGGAAGGGTAGCACAAGCCCGCTCGTGGGTGGATGTAGTATACGTACGTGCTTACGAGGTTGGCGCAGAAGCTTATATGGATTGCCACGTGGGTGCTGTAAAGTGTGCTGCCGTTGCTCGTGCTGATGAAGGGGGCCCAGTTGTATTTCAAGTCATGGCCGACCTGGATACGCGAGACAATGGAATGCCTGGAGAGTTCAACGAGGAGTTATTGAGAATAGACGGACATCGCTGTGTGAGGAGGCCTGAAAAAGCACACCTGAAGCCGTTGGCGCCACTCTGCCAGATGTTTGGTGGACGAAAGGAGAATTACATTACGATAGGCAACTTGCGCACAATAACAGCCAACCTATAGCCAGCACGCCCTGCAAGTCCACCCTCAGCAGCATTCCGCCCTTCCCGCCCGTGCCTCCGCCGCCCGTGCGCAAGCTCACCGCCACGCATACATGCTTCATACATTGCACACTCCTCCCAACCCATCGTACTCTCTGCGCGCGGACAGGTGCTCCTAGCGGGACACGGCGCGAGGTAGCTCAGCTTCGCGGGTGCGCCACCCCTTCGTCTGGGAGGAGGTAAACGCTGCGGTCCGCTGCCGTGCCGAGGGCACGAGGGGCGACGACTCTGGGACGGTGTGCGTGTGCATGCGTATGGTCTGTCGAAACCCTGGTTCGATGAGGCGGAGAGCGAGGCGGAGACGCGCGCAGAGTGGCTCATGAGCACGACGAGCGGCACCTTGCATGCTGAGTATGGGATGCCCGAGATCTTGATGGGTTTGGTGTCAGGGAGGGGGCTGAGCGCACCGATGAGCGCGTCGTGAGGCAGTGGGACGCACTCAGTCTTGCAAATGGGAGAATTACGAGGTGCCTGCGCGAGAATCAGCATGTAAATCTTGACTGCACAAGGCCAGTGAAAGGGCATACCTGGTTACGGTCAATGTGCTAGCCTCCAGCATCTTCTCCTCGCCCGCCGTGCAATCGGCTTATTCCCACGGCATGAGCTTTCCCCATGGAGAGAAAGTCTAACGGTAAGAGCGACGGGAGCATGATTTCTACGTTGACTCGGGGGCAGCAAGAGCTGGAAGTGCGTCCAAGAATCGGCGGTTATTATTTCGTGTGGGGGAGAGCGTCTAGGGCAACTGCGTTGTGAAAAGCACTTCGCTGCTTCGAAGGACCCACATTGGCAGCGATGACACGATAACGGAGGACATCATGGTTGCGAGAATAGCCGGTGCTGCCTCTCGACCAGTTGGCGTCCAACGCATCCTCGTCGGCGTCGCTGTGGCATCGGCGCTCGAAAGTACGCACATCTGCAGCTGCGTGCACACCAGAACTAAGATCCCGGAACTCGCAGAAGTCGCAGTTACCTTGCTTGCAAGGTCTCTGTCACCCTCATAATGACCCCACTTTTCGGTAAACCCGACTTTTTCCGCGATTGAGTCCGAACTTTCCGAGGCCTGCCGGTCTTTGCGTCTTCATGACTTATCGATCTACATATTCCTCGTCAAGGCCTCCATCCCGCATTCTGCCTCTGCTCATTGTGTCCAGAGCTTTCCTGAATAGATATTGGAGCTGGCCAGGTGCTTCATGGTTCAATCTCAAGGACCCTTTGGAAGATCGAGCACACAATCTGCGGCCTAAACTGAGCTGAGTAATTTGCCCATGTTACTACCAGCTATATCGAATACCAAATGTACATTCAAAACAATTTCATCCTTCCTGTCACATGTTTTGCGCCGCACCAACTCTGTCTTGTCCCATCTCTTTCCACCACCTCTTTGTTATGCCATTAAGTTCTTCAAGACGATCGTCTTCGGCCATCAGGGCGACACCACGAGACCGCCCGAATAGATCATCGTCAAAATCCCGCAATAAACCAATCGAAGATCGCCCGGAACTGCGAGACAGTGCAACATAGAGGTTGTATAGATTTAGTTTGTCGGAAGGGGGGGATGCAATGTCGACAATGAGGTATGGCAGAGTTTGACCTTGAAGGCGATAATCGGTGAACGCGTACGCAACAGTGATGGGATATTGCTTTCACTGTACGGTACGTTTTACTGTTTCACCGCCTTGCGTTTTCACCTGGATTTGCACAGATATAGTTCGCGGCTCTACGGGGATGACAGAGTCTTCGAGGCCTTCAAGCTTCAAGTCTCGAAGCTCTTGTGCGGTTGGTACATATTGTTATTGCTATCCTATTGTAAATCTTGGCGTCCCAGTCACAATAAAATCCCACATAGTCATGCCGTTTCTCTTGTATTAAGTATATGCAAAGTTGACTCATAGTTTATTTTCGAGACAATTAGCCAACATGACATTAATATTCTCGTCAAGCTCCGTTCTGCAAGCAAGGTCTTTGTCGACGACAGTCGGCGCTTCCCTCGTTCAGTCAAAGACAGTCAAAGACTCGAAATGCGGAGCATTAACCGGACAGACTAGTCGGAGATAGGTCCGGCGCCCCGCGCCACAAGCCGCAGGCATCCCGCCCAGCGCTCGCGCCGAAGAACTTCACGAACACATACCGATGACTTACTTAGCTTACTTAGCACACACACAATGTTTGCAACATATAGCTAGGGAGGCAGCAGAAAAACAATGGAAGCTTCGCGTTTACAGCAATGACGAACAAGCTTCAAGTGGTCACAGCTGGTCCCACAGGCCACTGATAAGTCGCCTCTGCACTGTGCAGCATGCCCTCTGCTTTGACACTTTGGAGGCGAGTACTGAGAGAGCAATTATCACTGCGTTAAATTCAGACACACGCTTATGCAAAATTTTACGGATGCCGCAAACAGAAAATTGCTGGCAAAATACTACTGTGGGGCCAGGAATCCTGACCGACACAAAGACACTTGATCATCCTGATTTAACAGAGCTAACTATTAAATAGTTGAACATTGAAGCGACGGCAAGCTCCAGCGCAGCTGCGACCCGATATCTGAGAAGAAATCCGAATCCTCTCTCCCCTCATTGTGAGCAGGCGCTCGCCAAATGCTCCACCCACATACCTGATGAATTGAACTATCCCGACAGGCCCATGCTGATGGTTGTGGCTACATCTTGAGGTGATCCAACTCTTGCAACACCAATTTCGCCTCCTCCTCGCTCCCGTCCTCAAAAAGAAGTTTAGACAACCGCCTCAGAGAATCCACAAATGCAGTGGTGTAAATTGCCGGTCGCTCTGCCACAAGAACTCTACGTAGATCCACCGCCTCTCGAATTGCCGCCAGAGCTTCCTCAGATCGATCGAGACCGGAGAGATAGAGGGAGATACTCATGAGCGACATGGCCAGATTGCCATTGAACACCGCGGGTTGCTCTGCCGCGAGAGGCCGGAGCAGAACCAGAGCCTCCTGAATTGCTGTCAAGGCCTCCTCTCTTCGCCCCAACTGGTCGCAATATACGGACTTATTCCTGAGCGACATGGCGAGATCGCCATTGAACATCGCGGGTTGCTCTGCCGCGAGAGGCGAGAGCAGGACCAAAACCTCCTGAATCGCTGTCAGAGCCTCCCCACTTCGACCGAGCTCGGAGAGATACTTGGGCATATCCATGAGGGATCGGGCCAGTTTGCCATTGAACTCCGCAGGTTGCTTTGCCGCGAGAGGCCGGAGCAGAACCAGAGCCTCCTGAATCGCTGTCAGGGCCTCCCCACTTCGACCGAGCTCGGAGAGACACTTGGACACATTCATGAGCGACGTGGCGAGATCGCCGTTGAACACCGCGGGTTGCTCTGCCGCGAGAGGCCGGAACAGTACCAAAGCTTCCTGAATCGCTGTCAGGGCCTCCCTACTTTGGCCGAGACCGGAGAGATAGAGGGAGATACTCATGAGCGACAGGGCCAGATTGCCATTAAACACCGCGGGTTGCTTTGCCGCGAGAGGCCGGAGCAGAACCAGAGCCTCCTGAATTGCTGTCAAGGCCTCCTCTCTTCGCCCCAACTGGTTGCAATATACGGACTTATTCCTGAGCGACATGGCGAGATTGCCATTGAACACCGCGGGTTGCTCTGCCGCGAGAGGCCGGAACAGTACCAAAGCTTCCTGAATCGCTGTCAGGGCCTCCCCGCTTCGACCGAGGTCGGAGAGACACTTGGACATATTCATGAGCGACATGGCGAGATCGCCATTGAACACCGCGGGTTGCTCTGACGCGAGAGGCCGGAGCAGAACCAGAGCCTCCTGAATCGCTGTCAGGGCCTCCCCCCTTCGACCGAGCTCGGAGAGACACTTGGACATATTCATGAGCGACGTGGCGAGATCGCCGTTGAACACCGCGGGTTGCTCTGCCGCGAGAGGCCGGAACAGTACCAAAGCTTCCTGAATCGCTGTCAGGGCCTCCCTACTTTGGCCGAGACCGGAGAGATAGAGGGAGATACTCATGAGCGACAGGGCCAGATTGCCATTAAACACCGCGGGTTGCTTTGCCGCGAGAGGCCGGAGCAGAACCACAGCCTCCTGAATTGCTGTCAAGGCCTCCTCTCTTCGCCCCAACTGGTCGCAATATACGGACTTATTCCTGAGCGACATGGCGAGATCGCCATTGAACATCGCGGGTTGCTCTGCCGCGAGAGGCGAGAGCAGGACCAAAACCTCCTGAATCGCTGTCAGAGCCTCCCCACTTCGACCGAGCTCGGAGAGATACTTGGGCATATCCATGAGGGATCGGGCCAGTTTGCCATTGAACTCCGCAGGTTGCTTTGCCGCGAGAGGCCGGAGCAGAACCAGAGCCTCCTGAATCGCTGTCAGGGCCTCCCCACTTCGACCGAGCTCGGAGAGACACTTGGACACATTCATGAGCGACGTGGCGAGATCGCCGTTGAACACCGCGGGTTGCTCTGCCGCGAGAGGCCGGAACAGTACCAAAGCTTCCTGAATCGCTGTCAGGGCCTCCCTACTTTGGCCGAGACCGGAGAGATAGAGGGAGATACTCATGAGCGACAGGGCCAGATTGCCATTAAACACCGCGGGTTGCTTTGCCGCGAGAGGCCGGAGCAGAACCAGAGCCTCCTGAATTGCTGTCAAGGCCTCCTCTCTTCGCCCCAACTGGTTGCAATATACGGACTTATTCCTGAGCGACATGGCGAGATTGCCATTGAACACCGCGGGTTGCTCTGCCGCGAGAGGCCGGAACAGTACCAAAGCTTCCTGAATCGCTGTCAGGGCCTCCCCGCTTCGACCGAGGTCGGAGAGACACTTGGACATATTCATGAGCGACATGGCGAGATCGCCATTGAACACCGCGGGTTGCTCTGACGCGAGAGGCCGGAACAGGACCAGAGCCTCCTGAATCGCTGTCAGAGCTTCTCCAACACGCCCAATATTGCCAAGTCGACGTGAAAGACGCAACAACCTTACAGCTTGTGCTTTATCGTCGCACAGCCCTCGCAGTCTTGGTTCGTGAGTCTGTGCATAGTGAGTGGGCGATTTTGTTGCAAACGAAGGGCCCACCTCTAACCAGTGCAACAAGGCTAGTGATCCACGAAAGACGCCGACGGACGGGACAATCTCTATCCACACCTGGCTGTAGTGTGGCACGAATTTCTGCATTTCTGCCGTCAAGGTAGCGGTGGCGATCTCCACATCGACAATATGCTCTGTCAAAGATTCACAGCCGTAGAGAAGCTGCTCAGAGACATTGGTGACCTTCGGAATGACAGACAAATAATTCACATTCTCCGCAAGATATCCTGTACCAGGTATCGGTTCCGCTGCAAATTCCCGTACCATTGTTTGAAGACAAAGCTTCGCCAGCTTTGCACTATGCTCTTTCTCCGAGATGTAAAACTTGCGCGTGTGCTCGGCGTCATTGGCTCTCCCCGTGACAAATTCACGGAATGACAGATGGATCATGCGAATGGGTTGTCCAGGACGATCAAACCCAACAAAGACTGATCCGAGCATATTGAGGAGTGCCTCAGGGAACTCAACTCCAGCCAAGCTGCCGTCACCATGTAAGGCCTTGAGGGCGGCTAGTGATAAAGGTCGTTTGGCCGCAATCACAGCACCCACAGCAGTTCGATAGTCCTTCACAAAGTCTGTGTCATCCCAGTCACCGCTGGCTTCAAGAATCCCTGCATACAGGTCGTCCATTTTCTTGTGGGTGGGTAGATTTCGTTCGGCGGACTTCGATAGCAGCATATCCAGCTTGGCCCTGGGCTTGTATGCGCCACGGAGATAGTTGAAGACTGTCACTATCCATATGAAGAGCCCTTCTGACAGAGTCTTCAAATCGCGAACCACCGTCTCATCCACCTCATCCAATCCCATAGTATTGCGTGTGACATCTTCCCGTAGTTGGGTATCGACGTAAAGTGCGATGTCATTTCGGTTAATGATCGAGTGGGTGTCGATATCTAGTGATCTGATGTGCTCTAGCTCGGAAAGGCAATTTGTGATGGTGTTCGTTGGCCGTGATGTGATAAAAATGCGGAGATATGATGAAAGTTTCGGAACATCGATGCGAAGGATATCCAATAGAGCGGTGCTTGCGTCGTTGATGCCTTCATCCAGGGCGTCAATGACCACAATAAAGGGCAACTTTCTTGCTCTGCGACGCAGAGGCCCTGCAACCAGCGCCTCGAACTGCCGGGAAATATGGGCAGAGGCAAGCGCAGGCTCACTCTCCAAAACGCTGCTGATGTCCTGCGCGATGGCGGCGTCGTGCGATGCGATATCGCGAGCCAAAGTCGTGATGAGTAGCTTGGAACTACTGAGAGAGGCGACATCGCGGCTGAAAAAGAAAGCCGCGGCGAGACGTCCTTCGCCTTGCAGTATTTCTGCGATTCTATGAGCAACTGCACTCTTGCCGGATCCGGCGATGGCTTTCAGCCAGAGCACGTTTTGAGAGTCCACTGCGTGAGACCACGCATAAATCACGGCAAGGATCTCAACACGGGTGCCAGGCAAGCAAACCAGTGTGGGGTTCCACGATGCGCCCTTCGCATATACGGGCTCCAGAGTAGCGGCCACTGAAAACCGCTGCAATGTTAGAAAGAGTCGTTATTAGTGCATAGCGAGGATGAATACTGACCGAGCTGGATAATTGTGGTGGAGTCGCCAGCTACATTAACGACAGTCCTACCAGATATGTTGCTTGTGGAATTGCCGGCTACGTTCATGATTTTCCCACCCGAAATGTTGCTCGTGTTGAATACATTCTGTTTGTTGTGAGAAAGGGTTTCAGATGTAGCATACAGAGACGACTTACAGCAGTTGGACATACAGTCGAGCGATAGACAGTCTGATGGACTGGGACATCCTGAACTCCCAGCGTCGGGCTATTATCAGGCAAAGAACGCTCAGTGTACGCGACGTCTCTATATTTCTCCATGATTCTAGAAAGAAGCTCCTTTGAGCTAATAGTCTCATTACTTCTGACAGCAAATCGCTAGAAAGCTCAGATTATAAGAAGCCAAACAATCTTTGGCACATGGCGAACGTACTTGAAGGCGAAAGGGGATCGAGACACCATCCACCTGGGTTTTCATATCCGCAATCAATGTCCGGTCTTTGCTCGCTAAGCGGAGTCGCCCAGGCGGATATGCTTTCTGGGTCGCTTCGATGTCGATCTGAACTTTTTCGAGCACCCTGCATGCATCGTTAAGCTCAGCGACCAACTCTGGGAGATCTTCACTCACTGGAATAAATCCTGCGATTTCTGCTTGGCTTCTGGGATGTCCCTATCGCCAAGCGATTGAATGAAATCAGTCGCGGCGGTTTGCACAAACTGGCCAAGACTCGGCCACTCTTGACCTCTTGACTTGAATTTCTGTACGCCATCGGTGTTCTGTTAGTCAGTTATGCCATCGTCGCGTAGGACCTTTGAATCCTAACCTTGACCGCATCGATGATCCACAGAGCTTTCGATGCCACGCCTTTGAGCGCAGGAAAAGCGTCCGGCGGGATCTTGCTGGCGAGTGTGAGGAGCGCTATTGCATCATCCGTGTTGTTGCGTGTCCGCGTCGGCGTCGAGGCACGACTTATTGGGGTCCTAGCACGATTTGAAGGGCTCGAACCACGATTTGCGGGAGTTGAACCGCGGGTTGCGGGGGTGGAGCCCCGACTTCGCCGTGACATAGCAGAAAGCACGAAACAATACCAACGAAAGAGGGAATGATGAGGATGGCTACAGCTATAGATGGATGGCGATAAGCAAGATCTGGATTTTGCTGCACAGCTCCGCTCAAACTGAACATTGGCGCTCAGAGCGGCCATGCTGAGCCGAGAGTGCCCAAATGGGCCAGCGAGCGGCGAGAGCCGGCGAAGATCCTGGTTGGAGTCTGAGTCATTGCAGATTTGGGGTATTCGAGAAATAGAAGGCCGAAAGACTCTAACTAGCAAGTTTTGACATTTGTGATCAGACAGACTGTGTGCTGCATGAGAGAGGGAAGTAAAAAAGCAAACTCGAAGCACTCAGGCGGCCGGATTCCCGGGCCGTCCCGGGCTGTCCCGGGGGCTGCTATTGAAGCCTCTGCCACTGGCCCACCACATTATTGAACGTTGTCTGGTGAGGTCGCAGAGATTGATATCGAACAGGTATTCGAGAGTCAACTTGTGCAAAATAAGGAGTTAGACTATCACCTTGTCATACAATGGTGATATTCCCAATACAAACAGCGCTGCCCTCATCCACTGACACTCGCACCTCCCTCCCCCACGCGCCACACCTCCAGCCCGCCCTCGCCACCCACAGCGACCACGCCCCCCTGCCAATCCACACTCAGCACCTTCCCCCCCTTCCCGCCCTCGCCCCCGCCCGTGCGGAAGCTCGCCACCGCGCCCTTCACGCTCCTTACATCCCACAGCCGCACCACCCCATCATACGCCCCGCTCACAAACAGCTGCTCCCGCGCCGCGCACGGCGCGAGGCAGCTCGGCGTCGCCGCGTGCGGCAGGCGCGCGGCCACCCGCCGCTCCCCCTCGTCCGGGATCACGCACACGCTGCGGTCCGTCGCCGCGCCGAGCAGCACGCCGCCGGGCGTGCGCGCGAGCGCGAGGAACGGCGTCTCGGGGACCGTGAGCGTGTGCGTGCACACGCCGCTCGCGAGGTCCCACGTGCGCACGGTGCCGTCGAAGCCCGCGCTGTGCGCGTGCGCGGTCGATGCGTCCGCGAAGAGCGCCGCGGAGACGCGGGCGGCGTGGCCCTTGAGCACGGCGAGCGGCGCCTTGCGCACCGCGGCGTCCTCTGCGCCTGAATCGAGCTTGCGGCGCTTGGCCCCCGGCTGCGCGGCGGGGAGGGGGACTTCGTGTGTGCTGGGGATGGCGGTGTCCCAGAGGCCGACGAGCCCGTCCCAGGACGCGGTGAGGAGGTGCGTGCCGCCGGCGGAGGCGGCGATGCCCGCGAGCGGCGCGGTGTGCAGGTGCAGCGACGCGAGTGCTTCTGCTTTTGGGGGGGAGGTGGCGTTGGGTGAGGGGAGGGGGAGGCGCGTGAGGCGCGCGGAGAGGTCGTGCGAGGCGGTCGCGAGGAGGACGGTGTCGGCGTCCGCGGAGGGGACGAGCGCGAGCGCGCTGATGGGCGCGGGGTGCGCGGGGTGGCTCGCGATGAGGTTCTGCGCGTGCGAGAAGGCGCGGATGTGGCCGTCGTACGACGCCGTTATGAGGTGCCTATCCGCCAATCAGTTTCGCTCCCGCCACCGCACAAATAAAAGCGCATACCCAGGCACTGCTGCGCACACGCCCGAGACCCAGTCCTCGTGCGGCATCCCGCTCATGCGCTCCGGCGGGCGCACGCTCTCGATGTACTCGACCTCGAGCGTCTCCTCCTCGCCCTCGCCCGCGGCGCACTCCGCGAGCGACCCGCGCAGGAGCTCGCCGCGCACGAGGAAGTCGAACGGGACCGGCGCGGGGAGCGCGAGCGCCTTGTTGATGAGCTGCGAGAGCTGGTAGCGGCGCCACGACGCGGGGATCATGTACTTCTGCGCGGGGAGCGGGTACGGCGTCTGCGTCGTGAAGAGCACCGGGCGCGACGGGCCCGCGGGTGCGGATGAGGAGGCCATGCTTGCTGGGTATCTGCAGAGATTGCTGTGGCTCGATCACAGCGGGGTCGCAGGATGAAGAAATTTTCGGCGCCTAACATCTGCGCCAGGTTTGGCGTGCCCCTGTCATTGAGCACCGCAAAGTCTCCCTGGTAGACGGTGCTGGGTCTTGAACTTGTCCGTCTGTAGGGGCGGGTGATTAAGACCACTTCAAGCTATCTAAAACGAAGGAGAGTCCAAATTGGCTGCATGTATGCTATTGAAGTCGCTGCAAAATAACATCCTATTGAGCTCGGTGACCAGAAGGAAGTACACTCTGATTGATTACTGACTGGATATGATATTAGTGTCCAATGTCGATAATGACTCTTTGGTGAGTGAATGGTGATACTGATTCAAGTTGCTAGCATGCGAGCTTCGTGAGCGCCGCTCCCGCCGCGGCATCCAGGACCCACCTCGCCTCGCCTACATCTTCTCTGCAGACTAACCACCACTCGCACATGTAATCGGATGCAACCCAACCAGACCCAACCCCTTTCGACAGTGGGCCAACCGAGTGCCAGGCAAGGTTTTTCTCGTTCGAATTCTCAGCTAGGGTCGCCAGGTCGCCCGGAGCTCGGACGGGTCCGCCGGCTGAATGGCAATTGCAAGAGTGTCACCGCTGCCAGGGGGACAGCAGCGCAGTCGCAGCTGCCGAACAGGAATAGAATACAGAGCGTCCGATCTGCGTTGAGTTTGCAATGGCGGGGCGCTGCAGCTAGAATGAACGTTGAGAATGAAGGGGTGGCGGGAGATGGAGGATCGTCCGGCGCTGACACGGACAGCTGACGTGACAGATGATGCCATTCTGGTACGATGCGCTCTGATGCGCCCCGGGCTCAACCGACCTGACCCGACGCGATGGCGGAGGCTGGGCTATCCCCGAGGAACATTGCACGGCGCCGCGGGCCGTAGCGTGGACCTGAGGACCACAGTAATTGAGGTGATCGGCGTCATGAGGAGCGCTGTGCGGCAACCTCGGCCAGGCATAGGCACACGCACAACTCACCAACTGAGCATCGTGCCAGCGGGAGCATCTGCTGGATTCGCACTCGCAGCGCGGATCCCCCGGATGCGGCTGCAGACGGCGGGGCATGATAACGGTCCTGCTGGGACAAGGAGGGACAAGGGCATGTGTGGCGGTGGGTCCATGGCCAGGGGTACCTTTCCCGCTTGTGACTAGCCGGGCTGAGGCTCGAAGAAGAAAGCGCGCTTCTTGATACCCGACCACAGACTGGTCGCCTTCGCGGGAGATACGACTCGGAGGTGAGCTCGCTCCTCGCTTGAGATTCAATTCAAGTTTAGCAAGGTGGGGTGGTTGGGCGGTGGTAGACCTATCAATTGCAAAGGCGCGATATATAGCACGGACATGAAGTAAATAATTCAGGAGGAAATCAGGCGGGAATTGCAATTGTTTCTGGTGCCGGTTACGAGAGCGGTTGCAAATGTAAATCAATTTACGATGGGATCAAATCTGCTTCCTCCAGATCTTCTCGGCAGTGCAGCCCCTGACAGGACCCCGACTAATTTTGCATTAATGTTATATTTATGCCCCGTATCCCTGGCGCTCCCAGAGCCTCGTCCCCCCACTATGCTCGCCCCCGGCGTGAAGATCACTTGGATGGTGCTCTGCACCGTCGGCACCTGCTGCTCGTGGCCCGTCCTGTGGGCCATGACCAAAGCCATGAACGTGCTCTGGATCCCCGTGACCTACGGCGTCGCGCTGACGGCCATGATATTCTGCTTCGACCTCGGCATGATCTGGCACCTCAACCCGTACGAGTACCCGCGCTGGTTCTGCCTCGCGCAGATGTTCGTCACCAACATCTGCACCTTCGTCCTCATCGGCCTCTGCGTGTCCTTCTACATCGCGACCATCGTCTCCGTGCTCTGGCCGCAGCACCGCGACCCGAACCGCGGGCCCGGCCTGCGCTGGCACAACGCCTTCTACCTGCTCGTCGTCGCGCTGCCCGCCGTGTCCACGACGCTGCAGATGTACTTTGCGCTCACGCTCGGCGCGGACCGCCAGGCCGGGTTCGACGGCACGTTCTGCGACGTGACCGAGCCGCTGTGGCCGAAGCTGCTCGGCTACGGCGGGCTCCCGCTGCTCTTCTCCTTCCCGTGCGCGGGCTTCATGTTCTTCGCCGTGCGCCGCCTCTCGCAGATGCTCGAGATCCACAAGAAGCTGTGGGTGCAGGTCGCGGAGAACAT
The DNA here is from genome assembly GCA_014898675.1 of Athelia sp. TMB. Classification (NCBI taxonomy): domain Eukaryota; kingdom Fungi; phylum Basidiomycota; class Agaricomycetes; order Atheliales; family Atheliaceae; genus Athelia; species Athelia sp. TMB. The sequence goes on along the minus strand of JACXVL010000078.1, from coordinate 176,769 downwards.
CCGCTGGGAGGCGGGCATGCGCCGCCGGCGCGAGGCCGAGGCCGAGGCCGCCGCCGTGCACGGTGGGAGAGCAGACCGGGACACGGCGCACCCGTCGATGGAGGAGCACGGTGCGGTCCCGCTCGTGCGCATGCCCGCGTCGCCCGACTCGGCGACGCCGTGCATCGCGTTCCCCTCGCCCATGCGCACGTCCTGGGGGCACGCGGACGCGGACGCGGAGACGTCGCACACCGGCAAGCGCGCGCTGCACCCCAGCTTCACGTCCTCCGCGACGCGCGTGCCCGACGACGAGAAGCCCGCGGAGGAAGGCGCGCACATGCCCTTTGCCATGGACCGCCCGCACAAACCCAAAACACCCACCCCGCCGCCCCTCGACGCCGACGAATTCGACGGCCCGCCGCCCGGCGGGCGCGTCCCGCTCCCCGCCCCGGGCGCCGCGGCGCCCGACCTCAGCGCGTACGGCACATACGGCGGCCCGGCCGACGACGAGGAGCTCGGCATCCCGGGGATGCTCCCGCCGCCGAAGACGGTCTTGGGGCAAATCTGGCGGCTGCTGCTGTTCCAGGGCGCGTTCTTCGTGATCGGCGCGTGCCTGTCGATCTCGACGCTGTACAGCCTCGCGGCGCACCGCGGGCCGCGCGAGTTTGGGAGCGACCATGTTGCGGGGATATTTACGAGCTGGGCGCCGGTTATCGTGTTTGGTGCGTGTTTCTTTTGTGTGTGTTGGGTTTGCAATTGGCTGACTTCGTTGGTGCAGGGCATTCGCCGGGGGTGAGGAAGCATCTCGTCTTCTGGCGGAAAAAACCAGCGTCGCCGTAGCCGCATACAGACCAAATCAAACTCAACACTCATTGACTCGTATTTCCCCCTCATTTCCCTCCATTCCATTCTCCTTTATATCATCACTTATTCCATTCACTTCCTCTGCTTCTCTCGCTTTGGTCTTCATTCCATTCCCTCATCTACCATCTCACCACTAGTAACATACACTCTCACTCTCGCTCTACCGGATCGGATTCCTGTCTTCTCGCCGCATCACCCTCATTCCGTCGCCACCAGCCAACCTGTTTAACTGTATATCCGCTTGCTTATACTCGTACTTATATCCCGCCGCGCGCCGCGCCGCAGTGTGCATAATGTACAATACGCGGTGCCGGTCCGTGGCCAGTGTATCATCTAAGGCCCAATACAACTTGATTATCTGCTCTGTGTGCTTGGGACGTCGTTCGCAGGGTAATTGCTGAGCTTTCATGACGCTAATACAAATCATGAAGATATGAAGGTTGCTGGAGGGTTGTCTGAGATATATGCGTTAATACAGTTCACCTTGGGGACCAGGACAACTCGAACTTGAACGTTTGCTTTGGGGGAAGCACGTGGGATGGCACAGATTTCCTCCTGCACGCAGCACCGCGACGACAACACGACACACCACCTATCGACTGTGACACCTCATACAACATTTTCTTGAATACGCTATCTATTTTGCTACTCCGAGAAGCGTTGCAGCTGTGGTGGAGACAGATATGAAGTACAGGCGGCCGCGCGCCACACCGTGACGGCCCGGAATGCTGGCGCTGTTCTCTTTTCACAGAACCATACCGCCTGCCGCGACATCGATCTAACCTGCGTTCGCACTATCAACCCCCCACGGATGTCTCGCTCTCCAATACCAACGTGGTTCCCGTATGAAAATGGACAGAGAGCAGCACTGGGGCATACTGCTCAGGCGACCAGTGTCGCGGGCCCGACTCGGAAAGCTGCCTATTTGGCATCTGCCGGCCGGCTTATGTAGCGCTCAGCTCGACACCCATGATACAGATATCGTGATAGTTGGTCTTGGTAGCCCCCATCCAGTTCTCCTCGCCGGTGTCTCGTTGAGCTCGTTGCCCAATGAGCTCGGTCGCAAACCCACCGGCGCTGCAGGATGCGATACGGACCTCGACATCCTCTTGGCAAGGCCACCTCGAATCCCTCTTCAGGCTTGCCAAGGATCGGTTTCCTGATGTCGTATGGGAAGTGAAAGATGGCGAGCAGGAGGAGGTAGAAGAGGTCTGGGGACACAAAGGTATGTTGGATAGTTTCTGAGCTTGTCAACATCATGTAACGTGGTGTAGCTATCATATATGCCAGAGCAACTCCGAGTTTTCAAGCTCGATACTTTGACACACGTCAATTACCAAGTGGAACACAATCTATACACTCCCTGCCTGACTTTCCTTCGGTGTTCCCACATCGCGCTAGCCCTCCTGCTCCGTCCACGAATCTTCCAGGGACATTACTCAGACTTCCAAGAGCCATTAACTCGGCGATGTTCTCGAATGAATTAGAGTATCTCTACACAGGCAAAGGCCTTGGTGTCGAGTTTGAGTTTCTCTTTTCCTCAACCGAAAGCTACGAGACAGAGGAGAGCAGAATACAAGGGTTACGAAAAGACCTGGTGTTCATGTGGAGGTCGCGTCTGTACTCGGACATCCGAATCACGCTCAGCGGCACGTTCACCCCCGCCAATCCCGAGCCTGCCACCGCCGTCTTCACCTGCCATCGTTTCATCCTCGTTTCCCGCTCCCCCTACTTCCGCGCCCAGCTCCTCAACTCGCCCAGCACCCCCAACTCTAGCGAGCCGCTCTCCGTCGCACTGCCCTACCCTCTCTTCACCCCCGCCTCGCTGCATTTCACCCTCGGCTACATCTACACCGGCACGCTGCTTTTCAGCCACCGCGCTTACGACCTCGATACCGCCTTCCACATCATCCATTCTGCGAAGTACCTCGAAATCGATGAACTGCACGACGAGGCGCAGGCGCGCCTCGTGCAAGAAATGCTCCACGGGCTTTTCTACGCTTTCTCCGAATTCACCGAATACGAGCGCATAACCGAAGGGAAATGGGGTGTGGGCGGGTGCAAGTGCCGTCAGTGCGCGCGGCGGGTCCCGCGGGTCCTGGAGTTCGCGGCATCCAGCGATGTGCGCAACGTGTACCTCGAGCGCGGCGCCCGCAGAGCCCTCGTCGGGCTCTTCGGCGAGGGTTGGTGCACATCCGACTTTGCGAGCCTTCCGCAAAAGCTGCGCGATGGCGCGCTCAAGGGGCTCAACAAGCGCATAACGCCAGGTAATATGTTTGCGCTGCTGTGGGCCGCGCACCGGGGGATGCAGAGGCTGGACTCGGTTGTGGAAACGTGGACGGGTGTGGTCCGTGATATGGTGCTACGGGCAAGGGAGGCGATTGATGGCGTACTTTGCGCCCGTGCAGACGAGTGCTTCATGAGGCCAGAATGGCTCGAGCTCATGGAGAGCGACGGCGCGCGTCCCGAGGACGCGGAGCAGGTGGGGCTTGTTCTAGATGCGGTTCAGCGAGGCTTGAACGAGAAGAATGTCGGGATGGTTAGCGAGGTACGCGAAGTTTCTACCTCCTCTGTTGATGCCGTCTGATGGCTTTGTGCAGGTTCTCATATCCTCGATCCTGGACCGCATGCACATAGCTAGACGTGACTCAACGAAGCTCTTCTCCACTTTCCGGATTCGCCAGCACGTGGAGGTAGTGCGCCAAGATGTGTTAAAATTGCTGCTGCGCGAACATTGGATGGATGTTAAGGTGGAGGCTCAGTCCCTCGACCTGCGTGGATCGAAAAGCAGCGAGAGTCACGATGGTAACTCCCTTTTCCGGCGCCTTTTGGTGTCGTTTGATAGCGCACTGACGATGATGCTGTCTCTAGGAACCCAGGTCCCCGTAGAAGGCTTCCGTCCAAGTATACGAGTTATCACCAGTAATGCGGATTCAGATCCGGAATCCGCAGACTCCGAACCTGTTCGTTCGAACACAAACACTATCACGATGCGGAGTGCTGTTTCTAGACCCAGTGGTTCTCGCAGCAAAAGAATCACCGTTAAAGCTACTGGTTCCCTGTCTGACAGCGTTCTCAGGCACGAATCGGACACGCCCAATGCATGGCATGACCTTCGCCCTGCGGCCACCTCCACTACTGCAAGGCGCCCGACCAGAATACGCACCCATTCTAACACTTCACGAACTCCCTCTGACAAGTCAACTCAAGAAGACAGGCTCGAAAATAGGGCTACGCCACCCAACAAAAACAACAACACTCCCGGACCCAGTTCCAGGCCATTGAGACCAAAGGGCAAACATCGCCAGGTGTCGCAACGGAAGTCTTCGGAGAGAGATTTTGCGTCTCCTCCTCGACTCTTTATACGGAGTAAGGAATCTGCTGGCCCATCAGGAGAGGGTGGCCTCGTCCGTGATCTACCAAATACAAATCAAGCTGCAGACATAGACCGCCCTGCTTCACCTTCAGCGGATGCACGAAATGGGGCCCATCGGGAGCAAAGCCCGAAGGAGAAAGCGCCTGAAGACGCAAATCCATCTGCTCCACCTCCGGTCGATGACCCTGACCCCGTTCCTCGAGAGCCTGGTGTAGAACAAAAGCTAGCAGATGTACCACAGGTAGTCACAGCGTCCTCTGCGGCGGCGCGAGCGGACGATCACGACAATGTCCTTCAAGAACCAACACTGTCCGACCCCCTGCAGGAAGACTTGAAGCGTCCATACGATGACCAATCGTTCAAATTGCGCCAGGAGTTAAAGGGAGAATGGGAAGCCAGACAGCAACCCCGTAGTGATGCTGAGTTTACGACCATTAGACCCAATCTTGACTCGACGAGCATTCCGGAAGATGCCACAGGATCTAGACCCCAGGACGACTCGTTACACACCCTTTCATATGACAACACTGGATCTGCTGCTAGCGAGCAGAAGCCGGATCCGCATGCGGAATTGCATCGAATGGCGGAAGAGCAAGTCGAAACTGCCCCTCGGCAGCATGAGATCGAGCAAGGTGCTCGCTCCACTGGCCATACACCACTCCCTCTGGGCGAGAGCACACCAGTCTTGATCTCGAGCTCAAGCACATTGAGCACAGCTTTGCTTGCCACACAACATGTTTCATCCAACCTACCAGTTGGAGACATGCTCCAGGCCGTGGTACCCGAAAGCCCAAGGCGGCCCGAAGATAAGCCAGATCCGATTAATCAACATCAATTGCTCGAATCCTCCACTAGACAACCTTCCAGATCGTGCGTTCTTGCCGTTTCATTATCCATACCATCGCTGATGTTTCCGACTTGCTGGCTCTGACAGACCTAGCCGTTCCGCGCAAGTATCTCGCCATCACGAGGAAGGGTTGATCTCAACGAGCCCCAGCAATATAGGTTCCTCAGTGGTAAGTTCTCTACTGGGCGAAGTGCTGGCCCAAAGCTGATCATCTACCAGTCGTTTCACACCAGTGCTACATTTGGTGGAAGTATCACTAATATAGCTGGCGATTACATTGACTACGGCGTGGATAGCAAACGACTTGGTCAGTCTGTCATTCAGCCTTTATGAAACGAATACCTATCTAACACATGCCAATAGCTGTCGCAGCTTTGGAAAAGCTTTCATATGCGGAAGGTGCATCTTGGAACCCGATGCGAGCGTGTTTGGCTGGCACACGGGCGACTGCACTCTCCGTCATTGTTAATTGGGCTCGTTCACTGGATCTGCGGAATCTCTTCTGGTTAGACGGCGTTGCGGGTTGCGGCAAAAGCGCCATCGCCCATTCCATCGCTCAGATCCTGCACGAAAGTGGTCTGCTGGCCTCCTCTTTCTTCTTTAGCCGTGATACTGTATCTCGGAACACTCCTCAGTTCCTTTTCACCACTATCGCCCGTGATATCGCAAGACGTCACCCTACCATTGCCGCCTACATCAGCGCAGCGCTGGAAAAAGAGCCTGCGCTGGCATCAGCACCCATATACAGACAATTCGACAAACTTATCGCCAAGCCTTTACTCCGCCATCGGATTGACAGTCCGCTTGTGATAGTCATCGATGCATTGGATGAGAGTGGTTGCGACTTGGACTCCACCTTGCTCGAAATACTATCCAGCCATATCGCAGTTCTTGCACCACATTTTCGTATCTTCGTTACCTCCAGATCGACCCCGCAGATCGAGCACTCTCTATCCCGCCAAACCCACGTATCGAAATTTACCGTGGACATACATTCGGTCGAAAGCAGGCACGACATATCAGCCTACGTGGACTCACAGTTGCGTGACAGCGCAATAAGCCTTCGAATGGGGCCCGCTGGGCTGGATGAGGAGTCGATATCTCGGCTAAAGTTATCCGCTGAAGGCCTATTCATCTGGATAGCAACTATTTGCGCTTACTTGCGGAGCGCATATAAGCCGAGAGTAAAGCTTGCAGAGTTGCTGTCGGAATCCCCGCGGCAGGGTCTAACCGCAATAATGAAGATGGATGATCTTTATATAGCTATTCTAAAGACCTGCGGTGACTGGGAAGACGAAGACTTCCTCGAGGACTACGATACTGTCATGGGAGCAATCATGGCAGCTAAAAAGCCTCTGTCGCTCGCCGCCCTCGAAGCCCTCCACATCAACAGGCAATCCGACACTGTTTTCCCGAGACTTTTATTGGAAAGGTTCGGATCCGTCCTTGTGGGCTTTCAGAGCGAAGTCGATCCAATCCGTGTTTTGCATGTTTCCTTCCGCGAGTTCGTTACAGATCGCGCCAAAAACACCCGCCAGACTCGCAAGTTTTACATATCGGAGAAAGAACACAGCCAGCGGCTAGCAGAACTTTGCCTCCAGACGATGGTTCGTGAGTTCGGGTCTGGTCTTGTGAGCGGGACGGGTTATCTCTCGATGGAGAACGCCGAAGTCTTGGGAATCCCCCAGATTACTGGAGTCACTGAACAGCTTCTATACGGCTGTGAATCTTGGATTGATCATATCGTCGATGTCGAAGGGCCCAGCACTACCATCGTTGAGGTCATTCGTGATTTCCAGTCTCAATATACCACAATCTGGCTTGAGACAGTTTCCTCCAAGAGCATTTTTCGCGGATCGATGACTGCTAGGCGCTGGTTGAAGGTGAGCGATCACGATTACTATTGCTGAGAAAAAAATCCTAACAGAGTCCCACATTCTTGTAATTAACAGGACCATGGGCTGCAGCTCACAGATCTGGACAGCATTAAAACACAGGCTGCTATGCTTTCCTTATTATCAAAACGTCTGCTTTATGTTGGCCGTTTTCAGGAGGGGCTGATTGCGCTTCAGGAGGCAGTAGATCTGTACCAGGATCATATATGATGATGATCGTCACGGTTCCGTTCCATACTTAAGCGTGTTCCGTGAGGACTCTCGCTCTTGGCCATATTGAAGGTCCTTGAGGCCGATTTCAGATGCCCTACCCTTCCCTGCTGCCCTCCCTATCTAATATACGGCGGGATTAGCTTCACCCCTAGTGCATCCAGTTATTTCCATAGTATCGAGTTCAAAGTTCAAAAGGTCTTGGGTTATCGTCGTCAGCATGGCATCGACTGCCTGCTTTCCCACTAACATACAGATGCCATCGCGCACGTGTAGAAATTCGCCACGTGCGGCCCGTAGGGCCGGCCTTTCTATTATTTTTGAATGGCTGGAGGCTCCTGTGTCTAGGTGTACGACCTTAGACAACCCCCCAGTGATGTCTCTTTTTGATTGTTTGGTCTATTCCCTTGGTTGCATTTGTCATACGCTTTTCCAGATACGACTCATCCGACTCTCTGGTGGCATGCCTGTGCCTGAACCCGTAGCGGAATCTTTTCGTGAGCCGATGATGGAGCGAAACCTCCAGGCAAATCCCGTTATTCCGTGTTAATAGCTGCCAACCCACGATCTGCTTGGCCCTCCTGCTGTGAAACTGAGATTGCAAGATGGTGCACTTCGCCTTTGCCGCCCAAAACAAAGCCGCCAGTGGCTTCTTCATCGCCCACGGACAGTCCATGGGATGGTAAGTCGCCTGTGCACCTGAATCTGGGAATAAGCTGCATGGTAAAGCTGGCATCTCAACTTGCAGGCGAAATCTACCGGAGGATCTGGCGACTGAGCTGGACGATGCACGCGCAAAGGGAGAAGCTGTAGATCATGTATCGATCGGTCTCAACCACGACGACTGGTTCATCCGCACCGACGGCGGGCACGGTACGTTCTTAGCCCCCCCTCTGCTGCTTTACGCAACATTGACGAGGCTCACCAGCTGCAAAATACTTCGAGGCAGGGCTCATCAGCAACGCAGAGCATTTTTGCCGCGAAGCTCAAGATGGTGGAATGGACATCTCGCGGTGTGCGATCCAGCAGTTCACCTTCGTCCCCGATGCTGCGGGTTACGTCGTCATATTGCGAGACATACCCACAGACTCGACATTTTGCGCGTGGTCAAGGGTTCCACCTTCTCTGGATGCACACCTCACTGAGGTTGCTGGACGAGGCGTGAAGAATGTCGCCGTGGGTGCGGGCGGGAGCTGGGTCGTGGTATTGGAGGATGGGTCGATAAATTGGATGGATGTGTCCAGGTCTTTATCGGAATTACTGCAGGCACCGCTGGTCAATGGGGCTGTCGAGGTAAGCATACCAAATACATTAAAGGGCTTTTGTTAATCACTCCTGCCTACCCTCTTTTGTAGTCCGTCGCACTATCTCTATCCGCCCATGATCAGTACTTCGTCGTTTACGAAAACGGCCTCAGCGACTACGCCCTTCCAAGCGAGTGGCACTCTGTAGTCGACTCCTACCGACCTACTTCTCCGACTGCCTCCTTTTCGTATGCACAAAGTGGTTATTCCCCAAACACTGCCTACGCTGCCTCGGGATACATGGGATCTCCGTATTCTAGCCCCCTCTCGTCCCCATACGAATATCAATCCCAGTCTCCCTACTTCAACATGTATGGAATGTCCCCCAGTGCACAGGCCCCGGCAATGCCGCATTACAGCGCGGCCCAAAAGCAGGATGGCGGCGGCGGAATCATGTCAGCAAGCAACATCAAAACAGCTGTGAAGATTATTGGTGGGATTCTCAAGTTTGCGGGCAACATGCAAGGCGGTGGGCTCGGCGGCGGATTTGGGGCTGGGCTTGGAGGTGGATTGGGAGCTGGACTTGGAACTGGCGGGTTTGATGGAGGTAACAATTTCTTCTGAAGGCGGGTAAGGGACTTTTTCACAAGATCAAAGCGCCTCCAGATAACTCACACTCGCACAGATCAATGTGGTCTACGCTATCATACGATTTGCTTTGAGCTTGCCTTCGCCCTGTATTGCAATCGAACTCTCTAAGATATGCATGTATGTAATTTGTATCGACTTATTCTTCGACACTCGCTTTCCCCCTGAAGGCTGTTCAAGCCAATGTCTCATCACACATTCACTTCAACAGGCATCAGATTTCGAGGGCATATGGTTCTATACTGGCTCCGCTCACTGCCACCAAAACCACTTGCATTGACCAAGCGGCCAAACACCCATGCATTGTGTTTTCTCCAACCACCTCGCTTTGGGGGCCGTTGGTATAAGATTAATGCGCCTCAACTTACCTATATCGCATCTCTCTGCCCTCTCCACCCTGCTACATCTGCAAACACAACTCCTAGACAACTCCTAACGTCAGTCATGTCGCGTCCCAACTTTGGAAACATCCCATCCTCCGCTGCCATCCGTCGCGTCCCCACAGAGGTCTGGAGCGAGTGCTGGAAGGAATTCGGCATGCCTGTGCCCAACTGGAAATACCTGAAGGAAACTGCGCAGATAGCCAGCTGTTTGACTCGTACTTGCAAACTCTTCTGTGCGGTCGTTCGGCCTCTGCTGTTCAGCCACCTGTTCTTCTTGTTTGACTACTTTAAAGGAGACCATGAACAGGAGAAGCTAGCGAGACGCTTGCGCTTTCTTGCCAGGCACGACGACGAACACCTTCGCAAGCTGGTCAAGAGCTTTGTATTCACGATGGAGGGCACAAATTATCCAGAAGGCTATCCTATTGAATATAGCAATTCCCGAGTGTCCGATCCCTATCTGCTCCCGCTCCAGGATCTGCATATGTATCCCGCCCTTAGCACCTTGTGGATTGAGCGATTTCGGATCACCGATGAAGTCTTGGACGCCCTGGAAGCACTTCCTTGCCTTCATACTCTCGAGCTGATCCAATGCGCGATCATCGCCAATAAACCCCGGCAGCTGCCTTTGCGGAAGTTTGTTGCAGGGAACAGGGATCTGGAAGAACGAGTCGAGACCTTTGACCCAGACGATGACGAAATCAAGTGCCTCTCTTTCCTCTCGGTCAGCCATTTGAAGGAGCTCGACCTGGACATCGAGAAACACGCTCGCTGTTTTTTTCCTTCGCTCATGAAGGCTGGCATCATGCAACATCTCTGTAGCCTGAACCTCTATCTTGTGCCTGGCATGCAAGAAGACTTCTATGACTCTCTTCGATTTTGTCCATCACTCCGTCAACTCAAGGTTCACATCGAATCTGCGGCGGTCACCGTGCGCGAGCCTTTCCCTGTCGGAGCGCTGCCCATGCTCAGATCTTTCCACGGAACATTTGTGCTCGCGCCCATGCTGCGCCATTCGCCCCTGCACACTCTTTATCTTACCCACCAAGCCTCGCAAGCCTCTACCCAAGGCTACGAAGAGACTGCTGTTGTATCTCAAGTTCTCCTCGTGCTTAGCAAGATGCAGGGGTGTGCGTCCACCTTGCGCACTTTGAGAATCCCTATCTTCTTCCCCGATCCCGACTTCATCATTCTTCGTACAACCGCTTTTTACTTTCCTCGGCTCACTTTTTTAGACTTGCACGTCTTGCATGGGTCCGAAGACCAGGGATGTTATGTCGAAGGCCTTCGTGATGAGAACAACGAGGAATTTTGCGAGGAGGAAAGTGATGGAGCAGCGGAGGGCGAGATTGCGTCCGATGTGAGTTTTCATCTTTGCAGCGCCAAGATTATAGCACTGATATTCGATCATGCCATTCAGCGGTTGCTTGACGCACTTGAATTGAATCCCAGCGGGATACTACCTGCCGATATTAAATATTTGCATCTTCGCATGCACTACCGCACCTGGGAAGGTTACAGGGAAGATTTCTCTGAAGAGGACTCAGACCATGAGGGGCTGTGTAGTGGAGCAGTTCGGCGGAGCCTACAAAGGGTGTATCCCAAAATGGTTGTTTTCAAGTATACTGGTGTGACTACCTAGATTCTCTATCTTCATCTTCATTTATGAGTCAGCTACATTTCCCTATCGTGCTCTTCTTTCAATTAGTCTAGTGAAAGCCTATAATACAAATAGTCAAAACCTACCAGTGTACCAGCTACTCCTTGTTCAAGAGCACCTTCCACGACGGTAACTCGAACACAGAAGGCAACTGCTCCCATGCGTCCACGCAGGCCTGGTAATGGGAAGTCTTTGCCGACTGCACGCAGTTCTTGCACATTCCATTTGCCCAAGAGTTACTCCATGGACCAAAGAGATCGCACGAAGGCATTGACCTGGAGCTTCCAGGTCGGTGGCGTGCTCTGGCCGAGGCGCATATGTCGGGTGTTGCGCACCCATTCCATCCATACACCCCTCCAGAGCTTGTGGCCCATCGGTATGTGTTGTCTTGAAGCTTGAGAATTTTCTCCCACCCCAGGAGACATATTTCCTTGTCTGCGTACGACAGCTCCACTATGGAGCCATCTTGCCTAGGAGCTCCCCGCAGAATTGTTCTCATAACCTGACCCTCTTGCACACAGTGGTAGACGCAGCAGTATAGGGCGCACGGCAGAATGGCAAGGATGTTGTGCTCCCGTGCAAGCGAGACTATTTCAAAGTAGTCCGCCTTGGTCTCGATTTGAACCCTGGTTCGCTCTTCAGGATCGCAGCGCCATCGTTCAGCCAACGCCGAAGGGATCTCATAGGTGAGGCGCGCCAAAGCGTCTTCATAAAGCTGTGTGATCTCGTACTTCCTTCCCAGCCTCAGGAAGGCACCGATGATGTCGAGTGTGAGGGGCAAAACATGGGCTCCGGAGATATGTCTTTAGAATGATAATTAGTTCATAATCTTCGCATATGTGAGGTGCGGCACTTGAACCTCACTTTCTCTCAAAAAGCGCCGCGAGCACATATTCCCAATCGTTGGCCCGATCTTCTAGCCTCACTGCTGGACATCCATCCACAGTTTCGCTTGCGTCGAGGACTGCCGGCTTTGGAATAGCGAGCATGTCCCGGAAAATTGCGGAATGCAACGCAAGGATGCCACCATAAATCTTGAACCGAGACGTCTCCACTTCGAGAACGATATTACCATCCTCGAACCAAGTTTTGCTTTGTGTGATTATAGCGACGGCTGAGTCAAGATTTTCAACTTGCTCCCCCGGACTCGATGAAGCTTCTGCGTCGTCAGTCATGGTGCAGTTGAATGAAGGATGCGGTTTCGATGTCAAAATCGAAGTAGCTTGTAGGAACGAAAAGGGATCACGATCAAATATAATCAGCCCATGTATCGATAATGGCGTGGCCGATAGATGTGCCTTCGTGAATTGTTGGTGTGGCGATGTTCATAATTGGCGATCATGTGACAAGTTGAATCTGTAAGACTGCGAACCTGTGAAATCGTGAGTATATTGAACAATACTTCAATCGGAATCCATTGGTTAACATATAGTACGTCTAAAAAGTAGTGTTGGGTACCGTCTGTGTCTCTGCAAGCTTGCAGATGGCTGGCATAGAGGGACAACGACGGTAAACCGAGCACCGTGAAGTAGTATAAAAAAGGATAGGAGGAAAAAAAGGCAGGATACATAAGAAATTGACCAAGACTGGTCACATGTATAGCTATGATGAACAATCCTATCGTTGAAGGGGCTCTAAAACCTGGCACATCGATGCCAATGGCAAGGAAGAGAGCGGTCAACGTCCTTTTAAAATGTCAGTTTTTGCCCTGATAGTGGTAAAGAGCAAGATCGACACACTGCCGTGTTGTTCGAGTAGCCATTCCCATAGAGGAAGTCCAAAAAGGGAAGGGAGCTGCCTCCAGCCTTCGCGGCCCGCTGACGGACAACTTTGGCACATGTTTCTTGCCCAATTCGGGTCGAGCAAATCAGTGATTGGCATTCCTTCGCATACCCCGGGGAGTGGCATGTTCCTCGTAGAAGAGAAACAAGCCAGCAGAGTCGAACAGTCTTTATAAAGCGTGTAGTCGGTGAGCCACCGTAGCGTTGTTTCTTGTTGCAATGCGATGATCCTGAGATATCCGATAATGCACGCCCGCACATCTGCGGGAGCCAATTCGACCAATGGTCCGTTGCCTCGCTTCTCCCCCTGAAGCAGTTGTTCCAAGGGACAATCTCCGGTGTTTACGCACTGGCAGAGAAGCATCGGCAGAATCGATCGGAGCCCCAGCTTTCGGGCCAAGGACAACAGTTCGTAGTTGTCTGCACGATAATCCCTTTCTATGAATTTGGTTTAATCTGGGGCATCCTAAACTTCGATCGTCGAGGGGAAAGTGTGAGTAAGTCGCTCCATGATTTCTTCTAGCAGATCTACGAATTCATAAACACACGCAAGACGCAAGGGCGAACAAGCGATGGCAAAAGGCAAAGGTGTCCTATCAGTCGTGAATGTATATCTGATAAGTATTCGATGTCAGCGTCGGCATTTGGACTTGTCATCTTGACTAGGCGATAAACCTACTTGCGGTTGATAAGAGCATCCAACATGTACCCCCAGTCTTCCGCCTTATCTGGAAGGTGAACCACTGGACATCCTTGAACGAAGCGATTGTCGTTTGTAATGCCTGATGGCCCTGGCTCCAGCAGAGCTAGCTTGTCTGCAAAAAACGCAGATTTCTGTGCTAATAGCTCGAGACAGACCTTGAATCTGGTAGATTGAGCGTGAAGAATCATGGTCCCGTCGTCGAACCAAGGCATTTCCCTTGCGTACAATCACATCGGTTTGTTGTCGGTTTGTAGCTGGCAGGAGGGTGTTGGTCATGCTGATTTGAGTGAGGAGTGGTCAGCGAGCAGGTCTTTTTGTTCGTGCATTGATCGTTTGACGCTGTTTGTTTGATATCAACGCCGCAGTGGTGAGAGAGGCACTAAATTGTGAGAAAGTTACTGTGTGGCGAACATGACGAAATGGTATGCGAGCTACGCTGACGCGCAGCGACTTGAAGGACATCGATACAATCTTCTAGGCTCGCATCTGCACGAGTGCTGCGCACTGCGCAGTTTGAGTTGTATTTGTGCGACTCAATTATGTACATGTGTATGTTTGCGGCGGTGTGGTGGTGTTTATATCTTCTATGAAGATCCCATTAGTCAGGTCATCGTCTCCGTCCCCTTTGCGCAGCATAATTGAGTTGTGATACATACTTATGTGCTGTGCAAGTGCGAGCGTAAGCTTGAAAACTTGAAATTTCCAAACGATGATGACGGTGTCACATCAAGAGATTTTGAGTTCAGCCGATGCTGGGCTGCAATTGAGTGCGGAATTTAGAAAGTTAAAAGTGCCGCATACTCAACTTGAACATCAGGAAAAGAAACATGTTACGATAAAGCTATATATACCCTTTATAAAGGCTATAACTCACAAAAGGCTGAGAATATTGAAGGCCGCTTTGTAAGGCCTTATAAAGGTCTAAATATTGCGAAAGTATGGAGAGATTGTGTCGGTTACAAATGAAGGGCAATTTTTGACGGTTTGCAAATGGGTGGCAATCCGCCACCCTCCCCGAATACCCATTTGCTTTATAAAGGTCTATTTTCGCTGGAATGATCATAAATATTGGGAGGATTTGCAAAGCACAGCTTTTTTGAAAATCCCCATAATGAGACGCCAATGATCTATCGTTTGGGAGAGATATACATGTATTTAGTCTTTGCGCAATGTCCCCAACATTAGCGGGAATTGGCAAAAGTACAATATTATTTCCAGCATCGAACAGAAGCAAAAATAACTAGCTAAACATTTCTTTCCGCGTCCTCAAGAGCTCGGTGCTGCTCAGCTGCGCGCTGTGAACGAGCTGCCGCAACAATGAGCAAGCTGTGATTCGTTTGAGGCCCCTGTGACACGGCCGAAAATCTGCCTGGAACTCGGGAGTGAAATGAACAATTAGCGCAAGGTAATTAGATTGTGCATCAAGCAGAACTGAAATCAATAAGACCCACCTGAGCCACAACATAAGCGATAGCACGAGGCGTCACCTTAATTGTCACCATGTTGGAGCGTGTTGCGGTGGATTGTGTCATCCTCCCGCGCTTTCGAGGGGACTGGCCAGCGTCTCCAAGTGTATCCGAGGAATCATCGGATGTCGAAGATGATGATGTAATATATATTTGAAGGCTTGAGTACAAGTGCGAGCTTTGAGATGTCAAGTTCACCGAGGATAGGGCACATAACTTACGTGAAGTCAATTTTTTCGCCTGTGACCATCAAGATCCACACGACGATCCACACGAGATCCTGAGGGTCCGCAAATAAGTCAACAGCTCGACAAAGAGTGCGTTCAACGTGTACTTGACTCCAAAAATAAACACTCAAAACGCACCTGGACAAGGTTTTGTGGAACAGCTGTAAGCCGTAAGTGGTCGTGACTCGTTAGAGCATTGATAAAGAAAATGAAACACATACACTTTACTTCCGGCTGGGCTTTCGCCAGTTCATGTTCAGCTTCAAGAACAGCGAGCTTGCGCTTCGGAGTGGCCGGCTCGACGGCCTCTGGAATAGGTGCGGGTGGTGTGCTTAGGGTCATGGTGAATGAGAACGGGAAAATGGCGAGAGTCAACATACCAAACCATGGCAGAGATGACTTATATGGGCCCGGGTGGTGAGAGAAGGATGTGGGGAGAAGCAAGGGGCTGAAGTGTGTTCTGGTGGTCTTTGACGTGCTTTAAACACCAGAATACACTTTCCCACGCAAAACACACTGAAATGCGTGTTTTGGCATGCAGAATAGCAACTTGAACTGCGATCGATCGTGATCGCAAAGTTAATACCCCCGAAATCTTGCTGTTGTGTCTTTTCGGCGAAGTCCTCTTGATGGCTACTATTCTTGCACAACGGCTGCTGTCTTCGAAGAATGTTTCTCTATGAATACCTTTCACACTTGAGAGTTCTCCCTACCTCTTTTCCGCATCCCCTATGCTTATATCTGCACCCGACACGATATTTGGCCCTGCACTGTTCGAAGTGAAGGAGAGGGCGAAAGCGAAGGTGACGACGACGACCTGGGGCCGGAAGATGTCGAGGTTGAAGCCATGGATTGGAATCCTATCCTATCCTATCCTCATGTCATATGACTCCGCTGCTGACACCCGAAAGGCTTACAATGTGCATTTAGTAAATTCACTGCCCTTCCGAGTCTCTTCGATTCTTGCTGCGGCCTTATAAATCACTCTCCGACATTTATATCTCTATGCGAAAGCACTGGCATCTTTTTAATTTGTTTATATACCCAATAAAATCCCTCTATGCTGGCGCAATCATATATAAGTATTGGAACCAAGACACAATCTCTACAAAATCTGGATCAGCTTTACAATGAGTTTACAAAGCAATACCATCTGCAAAATCTAGCCATTCCGTTCGGCATCTATGCCAGGGCATAGCGAGGTCGGTCCATTTTCCTGATGAACGCCTACCAAACGCCTACTCCCTGTACAGCATAGCCTCAAGTGCAGTCTTTGCCCCGCAAATCATATCCTGGATCCATTCTTGAGTGAGAACTCAACGAAATCTCTTCAGGTGACGCCATCACGCCGACGACACGCCCCTCCGCAGCCAGCAGAGTACTCAAAGAGCAAAAAACTGAACAGCGACACGCAACCGTTAGATGCTGATGAGGAGGTTGAGAAAGCCAAGTCGTGCAAGCGGAGACACGCATCACAGACCAAGAAGCTCGCGTCAAGAGGAAAGGCACGACGGCAGATGATATTGTCTGAGAGCCTAGCGGGTAGCTATGAACTTACAGAGGGGCGGGAGATCATTGGAACCGTTGTCCCACAGTCTTCCTGTGCCTCCTGGTCAGATATGTTGAAATTTGCTCAAATTCTTATCCAGGGAAGGATCCGAGAATGCCATAATCTCGAATGACGTGGTTCAGAGCTTTGCCATTACAATTATCTCGATAGCTCAGGTTCAAGCTCTATCGTTCGTGTATTGCCAAGATTGACATTTCCCCCGACTAGAAATGCGCTGCAGATTCCCGGGCTGTATGCCGTGTAGCATGAAAGGAACGGAATGATTTTATAGAAATGCTCAACGACATCCACTCTACGAAGCCATGAATTCTGATATGTTTTCTATGATCAATTTGCACTCGGCGACAATCATACGGGTGGTGACACAAGCCGTGTTTTCTCAGCTTGAGACCATCATCATTCCATCCGAATCTGCAGTTAGTATCCGAGGTCTATGCGATGCCTGACCCCATCGCGGTGCCGAACTTATGGGGCACAGCTGATTAATGCTAGGATCTACGGCCAAGATTGCATAGACGTATTTTCCGCTCAAGCTAAACTCAAATTTGACAGTTCGTGCCAAAAGCAACGCGCCCACATCTGGTCACAGGGCTTGAAGGAAATATGTATGCTTCTTTCGCTGGTTTTTATTAATGACCTTCACTTGCGAGAGCGAACGATCGTGTGGTATTATCTTTGCATGCAAATTCGACATCTCTGAATGAGACACGTCCACTGTCGGTTACTCTCATTCACCTGATGAAAATATCTATTAAATTTGCTTGTAACTATAGAAGTATCGTGACAAGGTGGATACATGTGTGTCGATTCGGGTGGGGTGCCCTGGAGTTCCCGCGGAAATCCCCTTAAGGTATGACACTCCGGCCATTTGTTGCCATCCTTGAACAGGATCAATAATAGTATTTACAACAGGTGTGAGACATTTGTTGTCTCTCGAATGGTACAAAGTGAGCAATCTGCATATAACAGCAATGACCGCGTACAAGACATCAAGGAAATGCGAATAATTATGGAAGGAAGGAAGGAAGGAGATGCAACGATTCTAGGCATATCGTAGGACGTAGGGAAGTGTCCCCGCAATCATCTATTTGCTTCACTTCTGCCTGCTGAACTCCGCCTGTGTCAAATTGAGCTGAAATGACATCTTGCATCCCGCCGGGGCCTCAATGAACTTCAGTGTTCGTCTTCCCTTCGCCATGGCATTGCCTCCTCCGGGTGTTGGAGTTGATGATTTGGGAGCAGTGGAGATGGCGGCAAAGGGTCGTAATGCCCGCGAGGGCGGGAAAGATGGGCGGCGTGGCAGTAGCGACTTCGCTGCGCTGGATGGTCCACCAAAGGCGGCCGGTGAGAGTGGGGATGGAGAGAAGGTTGCCGGGAGGGACATGGTAGCGGTGGCTGAATAATACAAGGTCGTGAGCGTGCTGACTCGATACAACGATAGCACTTGTAGCTCACCCATTTTTTTAATAAAAAATTTAGGTTTTTGTTTTGGAGGTAGAGGGCAGGTATGAGAATGCGTGAAGTGATGGGGTTGGAGATGCTATAGATTTTTGGCGGCTCTTATGTAGCGAACTGGAAACCAAAGCGCTGTGCAACTTACTAGTATCCCAAGGATGGATTCTCCATGTAGAAATTTGCGGGACCACGAAGATAGCCGCCATATGGTTTTTCCTGGGCCGAGACGTCGTATACTCCTCAAGTGCGCCATTGACCGCAGCCGTGCATTCGCTGCGGCGCCGCAAATGCAAGCAATTTTTGGATTTAAGGAGATCGAGTAGGAGTTAAGATTGTGGCACGCGGATCCGAATTTTACCTTGCTTTATCTCACCTGTCATGCACTTCAGCAAGAACGATAATGCGAGATAGGCAGATCAAATTAAGAAACAGCAGTCCCAAATGGAAACTCGCTTGGTTGAATCTAGCACATGGCACGGTAAGTTGTCGAGCGTTCGCTACCCCCCACAGAGTGACGTAGAATCACGAGGGTTCAAAGCGTCGCGTATAATTAATGAATGATTGCGCAGGTGGGCTGGGCATGATGCCATTGGCCGTGGTTCTAATGATTGTGATGACTATTGAGTGCCAGTGAGAATTGCCAATTGTCACTTGAGGTCAGACTTACCGCCGGAATATCTAGACACTGCGGCTCCGCCAAAGTGTGTCAATTAGCACGTTTCGTTCCGTGTGCATATGGTGTCCAATAGAATCAGATAAACCGCTATCGGCTTTTGCCATAAATCAACCGGACATGTGATGGAGCCACATGGCGCCACGTGGACAGCCTCTCATTCTCTTCTTACACCACCACAAGAGACCACAAGTCCAATCCCATCCTACCTGCTCTTGGCTGTAGCGATGTTTGTTTGTTCGCAAGCACATTATCCATGACCAGCATTGCTTCTATGATGTCTACTGTCAGCACGCCATACACTCATATCGCGACCCAATTCGCCATGAAGCTTACGGTGCCTAACCTTTGTATTGGAGGACGCAGAGTCCCTTTATTTCTGGGGATTCGATGTCTCGTAGGCTGCAAATGTTTTCCCTAGTGATTCTACGGATCTTGATTGGTCAAAATTTGGGGAATAGTCCAACTTTACGCCGCATTCTCAAACGCCGCAGCGGTGCAAGGCTTACTGCGCACGTTCTGTCAGCGGAGCGAAGGACAGCACAATATTTGTGAATGGCTGAGGAGCTCCAAGGGACCGATGGAACGCACCCCATGTCTTGGCCCAGCGGCTAACCTGCACCCGTCGTTCGAATGCCACATTGGTTTGTGCAAATCCCCATCTGGCAAATTGATAAGGCACAGTGTTCCCCATGCGATCGTGGATTTGCATTTGTGTGCGGTCTCTCGCAAATCAGAAACAACATCCGCGGCGGGTCCGCGTGCACTTCTTTCTGGACTGAGCATCTGTGGCCGGGTACGCTGGCAGCTTGTGTAGCACATACCGGTAACGCTGACCAGAGCATGTAGACCTCTTATGGAGCAGATATGATGCATCTAGGCGTATATAAGGTAGGGTGCATGCTCTTTAACTCCTCAGCTTCGCTCCCAGATCTCATTCGCAGGCATCTACTTCGCAATGAATTCCTCCACCACACCCGCACTCTCATACGCACCTGAAGATGGAGCTGTCGTTCTTCACTCGTCATCCTCCTCCTCCTCTGGCCACTCACCCTCCGAGTCCATTGATGAGAAAGAAAAGGAGACGCCGCCTCCGAGCGTCAAGGAGATCGAATTCAAGGTCGACCCCGAAGCCCTGCCTCCTAAGACTGGCACGACCGCAACGCGGTACCTGAAACGTGAGCAGCACCCATCCAATTCATGTTTTATATGTGGCGCTAACGTGCCTCCTTTACAGACAACTTCTTTTCTGCGTACCGCAGGATCTTTGCCACGATCTTTTTCGCGAATCTCGCGACCCTGATCGCGCTGTGCGTGGTTAACAAGGGTGCTCCGTCGGCCGCCCAGGTCGGAGCCGCCGCCTCGGCCAACCTCATGTTGACCAGCTTGTTCCGCCAGGAGGAGTTTGTCAACATCCTTTACGAGATCGCGGTGGCCTGCCCGCTGTCCTTCCCGCTCGCCATCCGCCGTCGCCTCGCGACTGTCTTCCACTATGGCGGTGCCCACAGCGGGTTCGGGACCGCTGCCGTCACCTGGTACCTCCTCTACACCGTACTCGCCACCAGGGACTTCGTCCAGACCCACAACCGCAACCAGATCCCCAACATCGTCACATCTTACATCCTCGTCCTCATGTTTAGCTTCATCCTTGGCGCCGCGCACCCCAAGTTCCGCGTGCGCTACCATGACCACTTTGAGATGATGCACAGATACTCAGGATGGGTGGCAATGGTGACGTTCTGGGTGCACATCGTGACCGCGTCGCGGGTGTATGCCGAGATGGAGGGTACGACAACGGGGTTGTACATGGTCAAGTCGTCGAACTTCTGGACCTTCCTCGTTTCCACCTGCTGTTTGATCCTGTCGTGGTCGCGGCTGCGGTGCCGCAAGGTGTACCCAGAGGTCCTGTCTGACCACGCGATCCGGCTGCACTTCAAGTACACAGACATGGCGCCATTCTACGGGGTGAAGATCTCGTCGAGCCCGGTGAAGGAGTGGCACGCGTTCGCGACGATCCCGGACGTGGACGAGGCGACGGGCAAGCGCAAGGGCTTCTCCGTAGTAGTGTCGAACGCAGGTGACTGGACGAAGGAGACGATCACGAACCCGCCGACGCAACTGTGGGTACGCGGGGCACCGCTGCACGGGCTTCTGTTCACGTCGAAGCTGTTCCGCAGGATCGTGGTCGTCGCCACGGGCTCCGGCATCGGTCCTTGCCTTTCCCTCCTGCATGCCGACTACACCCCTCGCCGCGTACTGTGGTCCACGCCCCACCCCGAGACGACATATGGATTGAAGATCCAGAATGCGGTACTGAAGGCGGATCCCAAGGCAGTGATTTGGAATACGCGTACGCAGGGCCGACCTGACATGGTAGCACTGACGTACGCGCTGGTGTTGGAGTCGCAGGCTGAGGCGGTGTTCATCATCTCGAACCCGAAAGTGACGAGGAAGGTGGTGTACGGGATGAACAGCCGAGGGATCGCGGCCTTCGGAGCGATCTTCGACAGCTAGATGACTCTATTATTTGCTTGTTACGCTTATTTCACGCCTTCTGTTTTTGTAAAACAGTCCTACGCGCCGGTTGTACAGTACTTTAACTGACAATTCTGGGCACATGGGATCTAGACTACACTTGATGTAAACATTATGTATCATGCGCTACCTGGCGCTACGCATTGCAATGCAGACTATATATTCAGACTGTACAATTTTATCATATGCGCGCCATTCAGCTTCTTTGGCACTCGTCTTTCAATCTAAGCGAATACATATGGCCTTGTGCTGTAGTGCCTACGATATCCCGAACTGGTTCAAAGGGAAGCATGGTTACACACTTTAATCATTTATCTGGGGTGCTCGCGGGCCTACGGGGTACGAGTACTATCCACCGAAGAAGAGTTCGAAATTACTACATGCCTAGACGTTGTGCACGGTGGGATCGTTCATTCCGTTCTCTTTCATGAATGACACCCACTGCTCGTCTATATCGCTATCCATATTCATCATCACGCCCAAATCTGTATGATCGCTTGAGGCCCATGTATTCAGTGAAGCTATACCTGTAGATTGCTCTCCTTCGTAGAGACTGTGGAATAAATCGAATAAGTAGGGATCGGCCAAGGATCCGTTCAAGGGCACAGCTTGCGAGAGATCTGGCGTCGGGTTCCAATCATGAGGTACAAATGTATTCTCATCCAGTGGTTGAGACTCGAAAGTTGGCACAAGGAAGTCGCTGGTGGATGGTGGTATGGGAGCAGGCGGAGACATGTGTTGCTCTAGCGGCGTATGGACCTCTTGCACGCCTGTTCCATGGGTGGATGAGTTGTCAAATAACGGCAATCCCATAGCAAATAGTGTTGACATGTCTGGCTGGTCCTTAGTTGCATGCCATTCAGATGGTTTGGCGGACAGAGTTCTGCTGACAACTACACGCGTCTGGCCGCCGAACAGACCTAGCTCTTCGGTGCCATCCTCTTGACTATCGGGCACCGATGGCGCGGGTGACACAGAATGAGCACTGCTGTGGTATCTAGACAGCACTACAAACGCTTTCTCTTTCAGCTTTTTGAGGATTGCCTATCCTCATTAATTAGTGTCTCAATCGGGTACATCTATGGCAGTTTCGATCTTACCATTCCATTTCGTGCTCGCTCTGATGTTCCAGCGCCCCGCTCAAAAAGGTCGATAGCAATGCCAAGCTCCATGAACGCGTTGGACGCCATGGTGGAGGATGGTGCCTTCGTTGCGATGGATCCCACAATGATCTGCAAAATGGTTTATCGATCTGGAAACTATCTCAAACATGCGCTGGCATGACTCACGGCCGCAGAGAAAAGCTGCGTCCACATGGCCCCAAATCTATCATCACACAACCGCCCATGAGTCCTCGCACCTACGCAAGCCATTTCCTGTAGTCGAATGCTCACCTAGTGAATAACTCTGGATATCGCTTAAGATGCCCAACCATCGCCTTAATGATCATACTCGCGCTTCGATACGTGGCCAAAAAGCTTGTCCCGTACGCGCTCTTGAGCGGATTCTCTGGATGGTTAAGCAGTGCCTGCACAAAGAAGCTACGGTGGATGTATAGCATGCTAATCGAGCGCAGCTGCGAGAGCATGTAGATCTTGAGGTAAGTGCCTATACTCACGTGCTGGTGGTTGTCCTCGCTGTGGGCAAGCACGTTTAATGCAGGGGGGAGCACCATGTCACGCACTTTCCGGTCGAGCTCGAGGATCTGCTTGTAGGAAGGAGGTGAGGCTGCGAGGGTAAGTTTGACAACCGAGCCGAACACATCGCGCATGAATTGGTATTTCCAGTTCCAGTCTATAAGAGGGGTTAGAGTTTAGTATTTCAGAATAGAAAATGTATAGCAGGAGTTCGTCTACACACATATCGTATCCTCCTGTTCACCAGCTTTCGGTACGGCACAGTCTACATACGAGAGCTCTATGGATGGTGGTCGACCAAGTAAGAGGCTCTGAAAGAGGGTTAACAGGTTACAAGCTTGCTTTTAGGCACATACATGATATAAGTCCGTGATGTAAACCTCCCAGAACATACGCCTCCGGCATTCGGCAGTCTTCTCGTCCATATGCCATCGCGCAGGATCGCGGTCTACGAAAAAAGCAATTAATTCAAATCGGATGCTTGGCAAAAAGCACTCACGCATGCCAATCTGTTTTGAATAAAAATCAATTCGCCAGCTCGGGTAGTAAAAATAGCTTGATGCTCACACTCAGTGCAAGTTTACACGCCAAACTCGATAGTGCACAAACACTTTCCTTCGTGTATCGCTCCCCCGCGCCACCGCGATAATGCGCCATCAGCAGCACCGACTGCACCGTCTCAACTGTGGGGGAATCGACGAGGCTGCGCAACGCAAGCGCCGCACGTGCGTAGCAGTGGAACTTCTCTGCGTCTTCGTCGTAAGCCGGGAGGGTGAGGTCCACCAGTACCGCCTGTGCGAATACGAGATACAGAAACGCAAAGGTGTGCGGCGAGATTTCCTTTTCATACTCACCCGACTCACGCTGCTGCTTGGCGTCGTATATCGGCGTGAGCACTTCCGCGATGAATTCGGAACGCAGGACGAGTTGGAAGTACCACGACGAGTGCTCGAGGTAGGTCTCGCACAGGCTCCAAGCGCGCGGACGCGGCGGGAGGCCTGCAAAGAGGAAGGCCATAACGTCAGTAAACGTATTGGAGCTCTTGGGGTAGCCATCGCCCGTGAATGAGGATGTGGCGAGGTTGGTGGGCAGATCGTGCGCGTCGGCGGCGGCGGGGATGGGATACGATGCGAATTCGGCACCTGTCTATACGTATCTGAGTTACTGAGAAGATGTTATGATTACGGGTGGGCGCACGAGGAGCAGAGTCTGTTTTTCGCGTTTGAGACATGTCAATGAAATGAATCTGCCCCAAGCATAGCGACATGCGAACCTCTGAGCCAGCAGACGGCCCAAAATATTTTGATTCTCCACTGTCTCCTATAGTCAGCGTCCCAAGTGCATCCATGGTCTCTGCCGGTACATCCACTGGTTTCACGGTGCTTGGATTTGTTAAGACCAGCCCGTCCGTCAGCAATGGGTGAGGCTCGGTCGAGACGACGGATTGGAGAATGGCAAGCGCATCTTCAAGCTGGCGTATGCGCTGAGCCATTTCGAATATCTTTCGATTAAGCTGATCTGTATCTGGAGCGCTTGATCTAAACTAGTTCAGTTCGAAACTTACTGGTTGTATATGTTAGCTGCACACAAACCTGAGACCAGGGCCCGGGTTGAAAGTGCCATGTGGACAAATGCTTATAGAACCTCTGCGCACACAAGAGCCACAAGGTATTTTCTTAAATTCATGCACATGTTCGGTGAGTGCGCATGTTCAGGCTCGCATTTGGGTAGAGACGTACCTTATCGCATTTAAGTTTGGAACGATGACATTCGGCGCAAGATATTTCTCCCCGAGCGCGTTTGAGTGCTGTCTTTTGCTCTAAAGTGAGCTTGCTAGAGGATCGTTGAGAGGATGAAGAAGCTTGAGGATCGAGCGACATGACACGCGAGTATTTATGACACGTAAATTGAGGACTCAGGCGTGTCCTTGAAGCTGGACCTGGGTTGGGGAAGACACTTGTCGAGTGACACTCTTTCTGTTTTTTCACGCGAGACACATACAAAAGAGCTGAGCACTGAGAAGCAGGACAATTGGGGAACGCAGGAAGTGGTCGACGTCAACAGTGCGGCTACTAAGTTGTGCCCACTGCCGATTGCATCAGCTGCCGAAGCTTGCCACGTGCTGAACGCTGTGCCACACTTCCGAGCGCCTTGGCTGAGTCTTCACAGGTCTTCACCTTTCTCAATCCTCATCGCGCTTTTCCCTTCGCTAAAATTAGTTCTTTTCTACTAGTATTAGTAGTAATGGCTTATCCAATTCCAAGAATCTCTTTTTGCAACGCAAAACATGCTAGCTGAAGTTTGAGGGCTCTAGACATACTTAAATCAATTACCATGTCTCACCATCATGTTTGCTCAACCTTCAATCAAAGTCTCCGAGACTTCCTTCTGGCATCACCCTGAAGATCTATGCATAACGTGCTCTTTGAACTTGGTCGACTCGAAGAATCTTTTGCGGTGATTCGGGACTCGAGGTTCAAATTATGTACCTGGGGCGCGGTGAGCAGCGACAGGCGCCAGCACAACGAGCAAGACAGGAACTCGGAAGGCTCACGTCTCAAAAGAGGCAAGCATGAATTCGAACCGACCCCATTAATGAACCAGTATATACGATGTTCGCCGATGCTCCTGATTTGTGATCATGTGATATGTTGGTAAAGATTTACGACAATGCATCAAAAATACTTAGTAAAATTAGAAGTGCGACGAGCAATATTATATGGTTGGTATGAAAGGGAAGCCAGTACAATATGATTGACCATAATTTGCGTCATGGATACTTTACAGAATTATTCCTGTCTCGGCTGGTGCACGGTGAGAGCGTGATTGATATCGGCATCTTCAATGATCATTCTCCTTTCGAAAGCGTAAGCTGTACTTATACAAGTAGTGAGGAGAAGTTAGAGCTTACTGCCGCCATTTGCAAGTAGTTCCTCCCATGGAGGAAGTCCAAAGAGGGATGGGAGCAGCCTCCAGCCTTCGCGGCGGCCAGCCTCGTGTACTCCCTGTGCCGCCAAAGAGCAATTCTGGCACATGTATCCCTCCCAATGATCGTCCCATTCATCGAGCAAATGTGTGAGGGGCATTCCACCAACTCGTTCAGGAAGGGGAAATGCCCGTCTGCAAAAGAAACAATTCGGCCAAGCCGAGCAGCCACCGTAGAAAGTGTCATTGGTGACCCACGAAAGTGTTGTATTCTCTTGCAACGCGACAACATTTCGGTATCCTAGGATACACCTGTGCGCATCTTCGATATTTAATCGGACCAATGGACCTTCGTCCGACTTCTCCCCCTGGAGAAGTCGTTGCAGAGGGCAATCCATAGTGTTTATGCATTGGTAGAAAAGAGCTGGCAGGATAGATCGAAGCCCTAGATTTTGGGCTATAGACAGTAGTTCATACTCATCTGCGCCGGACTTCATGTCTATGAGCGATGTGCGATAATTGGCATCCCAACCCTCGATCGTTGAAGGAAAGGTGACTGTGAGTCACTCCAGTATTTCTCCGAGGATATCCGCGAATTGATATTTGTGACCAAGCCGCAAGAGAGAAAGGGTGACGGGAAATGATAAGGGCGTAAATTCGTGTCTGTGAGGGGATTGGCATCAAGAATAAACTACCGATCATAATTTTTGTCCGAGGATAGACTGACCTGCGGTTGAACAAATTATCTAACATACACCCCCAGTCTTCTGCCGTGTCGGAGAGACGTACTACTGGACACCCGTCATCGAAGTCATCATCTTCTGTGGTGGATGAAGACGCCGGCCTGGGAAGAGACAACATATCTGCGAATATGGCAGATTTTTCTGCTAACATCCCGCGATAGACCTTGAATCTGGTAGATTGCGCGTGAATGATGATGGTTCCGTCTTCAAACCAAGGTGTTCCCTTCAGCAGGGTTGCATCGGGCTGATCAGGATGCTCTTCAGCTAGTTTCCGCTTCGTATTTGTTGTTGCGTTGTCCATGATGTCGAACTGCAGAGAGATTCAGTGCAAAGGATGGGTTTCGAGCGTGCCATTTTAAAGGTTCAAGGCCAGCTTGAAAGTGTCCGGATTATGAGAGCGCGACCGATTTGCGACCGATCACTCCTGTTCAAGAAGTCGCGGGAGCAGACAGAAGACTGTGACTTTTGCCTACTTTGGGTTTCCATCAAAACTTCTGTCTACGAAAGGCAACTTTATTTGTGACCACGAGTGGCACGACTCGGAGAACACGGGAGAACACCTCACGCCACTGTCTTGCTGCGCTCACGAATTACATTTCACAAAACCTTGCCATTTTTGCTCCTCGCGATGTTCATCTGTTTTCGGACGACCGAATTTGGAACGATGGTGGCGCTAATTGCCAACTCGCTTTCCTTGCTCTATGCTATTATCACTTTTACGAGTAGCGCCATTCAGAAACATTCCTGCGGCTGTGCCTACCTAAGCACCACCAGATTCCGCCCCCTTGGTGGCTCAAAAGGTCCCTATTCCGAGATTTCCAATACTCAGCGCTCAGATCTTAGATCGATAGATGCACATTGTACTTCGCAAAGACGCTGCTTGCGGCGACGGACAAACATGTTCAAGATTGACCATAACTTGAAGATGCGGTTTGAATGCTCGCCAAAAATGTCCACAAGTTCACCCGCGAGTGCTCAGCTGACCATCGTAATTTTAACGCTGCTGTCACTGTTGCTCATTACGCTGCGAGGGCATCGAATAGCATCTTGAATTTTAAAGGCTGAAATGAGAGGGGAAGCGAGCACAATCTGATTCATCAAACACAGTGCATAGCCCCAAACTCGTGCCGTGGATAGCTTGCAAAAATATGTATGCCGCCGTAAAGGCCCTATGACCCAATACGCACTGATGAGTGCCCGAGATATATAAAAAGTATCGTCGAGACCGAGGCGTGTATAACTCAATATCCTTGCGAAGCATAAGCTCTAGTGCCGGCATCAAATTGATCGCGTCGACTCACCACTCGCGAGCAGCTCTTCCCAAGGCGGAAGCCCAAACAAGTCCGGCAGCAACTTCCAGCCCTCGCGGCGCGCCGCCTCGTGCGCACCCTTCGCCACCCCCGCGCACGCGCGGCACATTCCGCGCGCCCACTGGTCGTCCCACGCCTCGAGTAGATGCACGGTCGGCATCCCACCGCAGAGAGCCAGGCGGGGTATGCTAAGCCGGGCGAAGAAGCAGTTCGGCCAGGCGGTGCAGCCCGCGTACAGCGCGTAGTACTAGTAGACCCTATCGCTTTCAGAGCCAGTCACATGTTCACGTGAGACTCACGTGTGTGACGCCACTTATTTGGCAGTATTTGGGTACTCCTATCTGGCCGATGCCGAGGGGCCAATATGGCAACATCGCGCCTGTCTTGCCCATACCTACCCATACCCATCCTCCTGATCCACCGCCAGCCTCGCTCAGCATGCCAGCAGCTCGGGCCACGCGCTCGAAATCTTCTCCAAAGAAAATTACCCCCAAGTCCAAAACCAAGGCAAAGCCCAAGCAGGCGAAGAGGCCAGCGGCGGAGGACGACCTGGATTCGGAACTCGACGAAAGCTCGGGCGAAGCCAGCGACGCCTACGAGGAGCCCGCCTCGATCCACGAAGAAGATGATACGCACTCTCTGGACAGCGACGCGCTTGATGAAGACGAGGAGGACAATGCGCCCACCAAGTCGCGTAAGCGGAAACGCGCGTCGCCAACCAAGAAGCCCGCGCCAAAGAAGAGGAAGGGAAAGGCGGCAGATGACGATGCCTCAGAAGACGACTACGATCTCAAAGAGGGACAGCAGATTGTTGGAACCGTCGTGCAGGCTCCTAAGACTGGCCGTGGTGCGTCATGTACAACCAAGAGGTTGACTGTCTCCATCCTAATGATCTTCCAGTGCCGCCTGGTCAGGTGTCTCAAAATACACTCAATTTTCTCAACCAGCTGAAAGATCCCAAATGTAACGATCGCGAGTGGTATGTTGTTATGTTGTTATTAGTCTTTACCTTCCTTCCGTCTAACGCAGGCCCCAGGTTCAAGCTTCACGGTTCGTGTTTTCATGGAATTCTAGGTTTATCCATACTGAAGATATGCCGCAGAGCCCGTATATCGTGTAGCCGAAAAGGAATGGAAAGACTTCATTGAAGCATTCACCGATACTCTTGTGGACGACGTGGACAGCCAGATACCTCATCTGCCTCCCAAAGACGTCATCCACCGCATCTATCGCGACGTGAGCAGCCTTCTGTTCTGCCAGACCCGAACTGACATCTTGCCAGGTCCGGTTCAGGTAGACTCGCCGGTAGTTCATGTACTCGCATTTGCTGAGGCATGCATCTTCTAGCAATGACAAGACCCCGTACAAACGGAACTTCTCAGCAAGCTTCTCCCGAGGCGGGAGGAAGGGCATCTTTGCGCACTGTAAGCGCTCCCCCTTGCCGCACGCATCAATCTCTGACGCCACTTGACAGACTACATGTAAGCCCGCTGACAAGTCACTTTGCCCACTAATCGCTTCACGACGTGTACACAGACAAAGTCAGTGCACGCTATCTTCACTCACACCTCCCACTGACATTGGCGCAGTCTCGCCAGGCGGTCACTCCATGTTCGCAGCGGGCCTCTGGCAGCCCGGGAAGAACGAGCTGGAGACGCTGCGCGCGCACCTGCTCCGCTCGACGCGCAGTTTCCGTGCACTCCTTGCTGACCCTGACTTCGTCGCGCACTTTGGCGCCCCGAGCCCAAAGAAAAAGAAAGCGAAAGGGGACGACTTCCCCGAGGCGCGGACGAGCATATTTGGGCGGGACGACGAGCTGAAGGTCGCGCCGAAGGGCGTCGACAAGAACCACCCGTGAGTGCGCGCTGGTGCCGTGGTGCTACGTACTGATACCGCTTTAGGGACATTGACCTGCTGAAATGCCGCTCGTTTGCGGTTGTGCATCAGTGCGTTTACGCCTCGCCCTGAATCACTCGACTTGTGCTAATGCTGCGGAGCAGATTTACGGACGAGCAGGTCGTCGCGCCGGATTTCAAGCAGGCGCTAGCGCGGGTTGCGAGGGTCGCGCAGCCGTTCGTTCGACGGTATGGCGGGTTTTATGCGCATATATTTCAGCACACACTGACCAGGGCCTTGCTAGATTGAATGACATGATAAGCCTGCCTCCTGCGGATGATGAAGAGGAGGGTGAGGGTGAGGGTGAGGGTGAGGACGACGAAGATGATGCGTAGCCGGTGTACGGTACTGGAGGAAGAGCCAAAAATCTCGTAGGCTATGAATATATCATCATATAATTTTACTTGTAATTGGATGCATCACCGAATGGATATCGTAACAGAAGATGAACCTTTACTGATCAGAGATTGCTACCAAGCCTCGGTATGAGGCATATCCTCAGATGTCCCACCATCAGGAAGCCACAACAAAGCGTGCCATTACGCGTCGTCAGTCTACTCGCAGCGAAATCAACTACTTTTTCGCGAAGAAACTGTGGATACCTCCCTTCACAGCTACCGGTTTTCCCTTGGGCTTGCCATTCGCTGCTGTTGCTGCTACCTTGGGCTTTGGGGCGGCCTCCGATGCCGAAGTCTCGTCCTTTTCCTTCTTCCCCTTCTCGACCTTCTTGGGCGCAGGTTTCTTCTCGGCCTTGGCTTTGGATTTCGCAGGCTTTTCTTCCTCTGCGGGAGGGTCTTCGCCTTCCGAAACAGACTCGTAAGAGGAGTAATCCTCAGTAACTGCAGAGGCAAAATCAGACATCGTGGCGCCTTAACAGACGCGGTACGCACCCATGTAACCCTTCTCGTCTATCTTCGTCCGCGCCTTTACAGTCCGCTTCTTCTTGATGCCGTTGCGGCCGAGAGGCCACACCTTCTTCGGCTTGCGTTTCTTGGGCTGCGGTTTGGGCACGTCTGAGTCCGAGTCTTCCTCTTTTTCCTCGGCCTCGGGTTCTGTGGCCATATCGATATCTTCCTCCTCTGATGTCGGTGGCGGATTTGAAGCGCGGGCGGGGATGACTTGTTCTGTCGACTGGTGAGCTTGCTATCTTTGCGGGGTGAGGAGGATTGTGCTCACCATCGTCAATGTCCATCATCGCCCTCAGGCTCTTTTCAACTTCGCTGTCCACCTCGGCGACCTCATCGTCTTCGGAGGCCATCCTCCTCCCCTTTTGCAGTCGTCTTCTCGGAGCTGCCTCCTCTTCCTCGTCGGATGACAAAAGAGCCCTTTTACTCCTGGACTTCGACGAGGATGCTGCGCTGGCTTTAGTTGATGGCGCAGCCTTCGGTGGCGGTCTCGAAGGACCCTCGTCAGAATCAGATTCAGAGAGAAGTGCGCCAGTGGATTTGCGTTTCGTCCCGCGCTGGATTGGATGGGTAGTCAGGACACTAGAAAGAAGAATTAGGGTCAATGGACTTACGCTATCCTCCTTGGCTTCTGCTTTGACCTTTGTGACAGCTGTCTTCGGCTCTTTCTCTTCCTTCTTTGCAGTTGCTTTGGCTTCCGCCTTCTTGTCGTTGGCAGATTTCGTCTCCGCGAGCTTTATCTGCATCCCAAGCTCGACTCAGCATAAACGAAATGATCGCTGGATAAATTATATGCACCTTGGCGGCCTTCGCCTCCGCAGTCTTGGTTTCCTTTGATTTAGCGTTCGACCAGTCGAGTTTCCCAGTCGGCTTGGCCTTCTCGACTGGCTTCGGCTTCGGCTCTTCTTCCTCGCTGGCTTTCTCCTTGCCCTTCGCGGACGATTCAGCTTTGGCTTTGGCTTTGTCAGTGCCGGTATCGAGAGAATTGCTCTTCAGAGGTGCGGGAGTGGCCTTGGAAGGGAGAGTGGTTTTAGATGTCGAAGCGGCTAGGGCAGGCGTTTTCCCCGGACGTGTCTTGCATTGTCATGAGTAATTGTAGAGGGATAGCAGAAGAGGGACGGAGAGTGTATGCACCTGGACGTGAGTTCCGGTAATCTCTCCGATTGTATTCATCCACGCTATGCGCTTCACATTATCTTTCTCTATTGGCCCTTTCTTCGCGTCTATATCGCGCAATGTTTCTGTAGGTGTGCATATTAAGCCTGCATCCTGAAGTAGGGCAGGTGGAAGGTTGATCAGGGACTGGATTTGTGCATTAGCAAGGCGGAAGATGAACACACTATGATGGGCGCGGGCGAGAGGGAGTAAATATGTGTAGAGAACACGCGGCTGAACGCCTCTTTAGTAGCTTTCAAGATAGAGCACAGTCAGATGGCGGAAAGTAACACCACGTCGAACCAGCACACCTTCCAGCTTGTCAGCGCTAACAAGAAGGACCTCGGTTTCCGGCTCGTCATCAGATTCATCATAGTCGTCAGCATCATCCAAGTCTCCATCTGTATCGAAGTCGGTGTCCGTGTCCATGGTATATGTGCGCTGACGCGCCGGGCGGCTTTCGCCAGCGATCACGTAGGTCGCATGTACGGATGGTGTCGACGCGTAGAACGCCTCCAGTTCACTAATTAGTGGCAACTTCGTCAGTTCGTGTGCTCAGCGAACACACTTTGGGAAGATTAACATACGCCCTGGCCACATCGACGTGCACACCCAATTCTCGACTCAAAGATCGGAACGTGACCTTGATGGCTTTCAGCAGACAGGTCGACATCCAGATGTCACACTCACTATGCTACTGTTAATTTGAAGTTGTTTAGCGAGGTAATCTTGAGCAGAGAGGGGGGCCATGGCCACAGCACGGGTAATTCGCTGGTAAAGTCTGCGAACGCAAGGAAGACGCGTCTAGAGGATTCGCCTGTAGCCGGGGGCTTTACATTATGACTTCGGACTGTTGACTGACTGCCGTTTCTTTGAGACCTTCATGCAACCTTTGATCATACACTTGCCCCCTCAAGAACACGCACAATCCCTTTGATATTCAAGGTTTTATAACAACAGCTCATTTTTACGCCGATCTTGTCACTTCAACCCCGTATTGTAAAGCACAACAGGCCAGGGCGCTCCCTCAATCGTGAACACGAACATGTTCGCCAACTGCGTTCCATCCGCGCTCGCATATCACGAAAGGGCCTGTTCGAGAGAGTGGGCGTGGACTGCCACAGAATCTGGCTACTATGCATACTACCGGCGACGCCTTCCCCTCGTAATAATCGTGGCGTCCTACTCGGCCACCCCAACGAGCCGCCCCTACGCTCTCCATAGTCCAAACGCCCAGCCCCTTCCCGCGCGAAAGTGCATCATCACTGCATCGTTCAAGCGCTACTGTCAACAGAACTGTGCCCAGGCTCTAAAAATGGTGCCTTTCCTGACAGAGCGCTTGGGTATTGGGAATGGATGCATGAGTGTAGGGGTTATTCACTCCCTTGCGAACACTCTTGAAGGAGGAAGCTGATTGAGGGTATAGACAGTTCATAACAGCGTCATACGAGGGCTGGATCTGTGTTGTCCTGCACAAAACCTGATCAGTCTAATCCTGTCCAAAACGCAGCCATCGGCACCCTCGCCCTCGCGCCGTCGGCTTCGCCTCCTTATATGGACCGTTTAACGTGCTTACCCGCCTCAACCCACAAACAATCTTGCAAGCAGAGCCATCACCGGTCGCGTCGCTGCTTCTACATACCGCTCTTTCGAGAACATCGCTATAGCCGCAGTTAATTCGCACATGTTCACTTCACCACGGGACTCTGTGAATGGGACTCCGAACACCGTGGTACATACTAGTGCGCACGAGTGTCATTCTCTGTGCTGCCCACCACTGGACTGGAGGACGCACACTGCAAACGCGCCCATACGAAGGACGGCAAAACCACCGTGCGCGAGATCCCGCTCGCCCGCCCAGAGGTCACAGCGCACGTCTCTGCCCTGCTCTTCTCATCCGCCAATCAGGGGTACATGGGACCTCGCTCGCGAACTATCCACGTACACCCAGTCCTTGAGCTGCCATTCCTTGCGCTTAGACAGCCGGCCGCGCTGCCAGCCAAGGCGACATACCACAGCATATACCTCGTTGTGGGCGATGGGAAGCCAGCGGCCTCGCGTTCATGCGCTCGTGAACAAGCGTATGGTAGGGTGGACTGTTGTGGGATACGAGAAGTATGAAGCGAGCTTCTTGACTAGTGAGTGTTGAGCAGGGGCGTGGTGGCTGTGAGTGGCGATAGCAGCCTGGGGTGAAAACACGGTGCCTTACCGCGAAATCTTGATCTACCTGATCTCTTGCAAGTCTGCATCTTTCTCCCTCCCCCATCTGAACATTCCTCCGCCCACATAGCCTAATGCGGTACGCGATCACCGAAATTTATTGAGGCTCGGCAATTCGGCTACCCGTCTCAGACTCTCACGCAATTCAAAATCGATTTCTAAACCAGGCAATTGCCCGAACGGGAGCGACCCTAAACAGGAAATATCGCGACAGGCTAACATTTATAAAGTGTTAAGTGGACCGACCAAGCGCCGACAATGAATTGGTGTGGGCTGGTTTAGCGTCCGCTTCCCCACCAATGAAACTCTAAAACCACTGGGTCTCACGGGTACCCCTATGTTCAGGCCCATCGCAGGACGGCTGCAACGTCGCGAAAGAGTATATAATGGTACATCGAAATCGTGCCTCTGTACGAATTCCCTACTCCCCCGCGTACATATAATGGATCACACACCACCTACTACCAAGCGACGACGCGCCCACTCCTCTCCTGATCGACTTGATGCGATGGCGCAAAGGGGGACGCCGTGGTTCGAAGATGGCACCATCATCATTCACGCCCAATCTACTGCATTCAAGGTCTACCGCGGGATGTTGGCAGCAAAGTCTGTGATATTCGCGGATATGCTATCTTTGCCGAAACCAGAGCCCTCGAGCATCAAATGCGAGGATCTCTACGTCAACGAATGCCCGGTAGTCCGTCTATCAGATAGCGGGGAGGACTGGGGCTATATTTTAGATGCTGTGTTCAATCGCAGGTGAGTCTTTCTCGTGCTTTCAGTGACAATCTTGTAGAGGTTGACCTCCATTGTCTGGCAGATATACATTTACATCCGACGGAACGCCTTTGTCCTGTGCTATAACTTGCTCGCTTTTGCGTCTTGCGCACAAGTATCAATTCGTCGACCTGCTGGAAGACATCATGGAACGACTTACACGCACGTTCCCATCGACGCTGGAAGGTTGGGATGCCGCCAATCGACGCTCGTTCATAAAGATGGACCCGGAGTCCTCTGCAGATGAATACGACTTGTTGTCCCTGGCCCACAGCTTGGGGGTCCATTCTATCCTGCCGGCGCTTCTATACCAGTGCGTCAACATCGGAGACTGTCCCTTAGAACCGCTTTTGCTGGGGGAGAAGCGCAAGAACGAACGATTGGTTGAATTGGACCGCGCGGATATGAAGGCATGTATCTTCGGATATCGGCGTATCGTCGAGTTACAGGCGGATACAACCCTCGCGTGGATCTCGAATGACGCCCTTTATGTGGGCTGTTTCTGTTGGCCGAACTGCTTCTTCTCCAGGCAAAAGGTCCCGCTTCCTGCGTTCTGCCGAGGAATGCCGCTCGTCCATTTGCTCGACGCATGGGAGGACCGGTGGGTGAGTGACATGTGCCGCGCGTGCGCGGCGGCAGCGAAGGCGGCGCACGAGGCTGGTCGCCGCGAGGGTTGGAGGCAGCTCCCGTTACTTTTCGGGCTTCCACCTTGGGAAGCACTGCTCGCAAATGGTGAGTCAACAGTTGCTCTTCTACCGATAGTGCTGCGGCTTACGGTTTGAAAAGGGCATTGAACGTTAATGGTGTTATTATCAACAACACGTCCCCGTGACGCACAACAGCGCGCACTGCCCATCGGGTTCTAGGACATTCTCGGCGCTCCACGAATTACTCGCTATGCGTTACATTTCTGGAAATATGATAAGTCAGGCCATATTCGCTTTCCATCTTATGTCAGCCATCGAAGTTCAATGTAGGATTGTCCAATATATTATAGCCTTGGTGACGCGGGCTCATGCGCGGCGCATTGCCCGAGTGTTCGATGGCTTCTGACTCACCCTGACGTCTGGTCATTTTAACTGCTCAGGCTGTACCGGTCCAGGTAATACCCTTGAGCGTGTGTAGTTGATGAAATTGGCGAGCAGACGCAATGCGGCAATAACCACTCGCCGTCAGATGTCGAGCAGCCTTTGACGACTCGTCTAAATTTAGCTCCTGGAACTTTTGCACATTCTCTTTGCTGCATCTTGACATCGACTTCCACAACAGAACTCCTCAAACAAAGTCTCGCCGTATCTGGTACCACTCTGTTCAAACCCGAGACAACATGCCGTCAGCAGCATATAAAATGTTCCCTCTATGCTAAATCCTCGCTCCCCAAGTCAACTTGACAATGAACAACACCCTACCCACTGCGCAACACCTACTATTGGACTCTTCCGACACCCCCCATGCAATTACGCAGCTGGGGATGCCCTAGTTCGACGATGGCACCTTCGTCATTCAGGCCCAATCGACCGCATTCAAGATCTACCGCGGATTGTTGGCGGATAAGTCTTCTACACTTGCAGTAAAGCTGCCTCTGCCCACCGATTTCGACCTTCTCTGCGGTGTATGCTCCTTATTCCAATTTCCATGTACCAGAAAACGCAAAAGATTGGGGATATATGCTAGATACTCTCTTCAAGCGTAGGTCAGTCCATCCATTGGCCGCCACAGAAATTTTAAGTGCTGACATGACCGTCTAGCAGGTACACATTCACTGAAGACGAGATACCTCCGTCGTGCACCGTCGTCTGCGCTCTTCTGCGCCTTAGCCACAAGTAAAAATTCGTAGACATCCTGGAAGAAATGACGACGCGCCTCACACGCACGTTCCCATCGACGCTAGAAGACTGGTACGACGTGGATGATCGCACTTTATGCAGTTCTCTGAAAGGCCTAAACATTGAATCCTTTCGATGTTGCTCGAAACACCTTCCCGCAGCCACTGTAACAACACCCGAGTTGTGACCTGATCATATTTGCGTCGCATTCCAGTCAAACTCACAATCTTTGCTTGGCACTGGAAAAGAGGATGTATGGACTAGATTATCGAACCCCTCCTCGATGGACAAGATCTGGGATCTTGCCATACATAATCGACATTGGTCACTCGGCAATGCCCAGCCACTGCGTAAACAGATTTGACAAGACTTGAGATTTCAAATTTGGACCTTGTGCGTTCTTGCTGCTGACACAATGAACCTGACGCAGTCAGACATGTGGTGGATCAAGAGGATGGATATATATGGCCGAGATCTACAGGCGATCTTACCATACGTAATTGCAGGATGGTCATTCGGCAATAGCCAGTCGCTACGTAAGCAGATTTTGACAGCACTTGGGAGTTCAAATTTAGCTTCTTTCCTGCTGACACAATGAGCCTGACGCAGTCTGACATCTCCTGACAGCCTGGCATCGACTTCAACTTGTATTGTCACACTCTCATGGTCAATAAGCGCCGGCCATGTCACTCGCATAAGTTCGCATTGTCTCCGCTGTCCCGGTCATAACCGTTCATAACTCCGTGCTGGCGTGGGAGCCCAAGATATTGCAACTTTCTCGGTTTCTATCAGATTTCTTCTCAATCGAAATCTCTCGCTAAGGCATGTTCACCACCCACTGTACGCGTACGGCGCTGCAAGGCTACATGTCAGTACATCAATATGTATATAAACACTAGGCCCATATCTGCTCTCTGCACTAAACTCCCATTCACCAAGTCAAGATGATGGACAACAACACCCTGCCACCGGCAATGCGACGACAAAGTGACATCTCTTACGGTCAACACGATACTATTGGGATGCCATGGTTTGAAGACGGTACTATCATTATTCATGCACAATCGACCAGATTCAAGGTCTACCGCGGGATGTTGGCAGACAAATCTGCCGTATTCGCAGATATGTTGTCTCGGCCAACGCCATCCAGTGCCGAAACCGACGATCTCTTCACTGAATGCCCAATAATCCGTCTATCAGACAGCGCAGAGGACTGGGAGCATATGCTGGATGCTGTATTCAATCGCAGGTCGGTCTATCTACGGTCTCAGTGGCGATCTTGTAAACGCTGACACAAACTGCCTATCAGGTACACATTTACAGCAGACGGGACGCCATTGCCCTGCACCATCGTCTGCTCTCTCTTGCGCCTTGCGCACAAATACCAGTTCGCAGAGATTTTGGAAGAAATCATGGAACGGCTCTCGCACTCGTTCCCGTCAACGCTCGAAGATTGGGACGCGGCCGATCGCACATGGTTGATCGCGACGAACCCCGCGTCTCGCGCAGACGAATGCGCCCTACTGGCCATAGCCCGGGATCTGGGACTCCATCCCATCCTGCCAGCATTGCTCTACCAGTGCGTAGCCACTGGCGACTGCCCCATAGAACCGCTCCTGCAAAGCGAGAGGCTGGGTCACGCAAATGCGCACGCGTGCATCCTCGGCTACCGGCGCATCGTTGCGCTGCAGGCGCGCACTACGCTTGTGTGGGCCACCAACGACGCTATTTATATAGGCTGCTCCGCCTGGCCAAGCTGTTTCTCCGCCAGGCAGAAGATCCCGCGCCCTGCGCTTTGCGGGGGGATGCCGCTTGTGCATCTTCTCGAGACGTGGAACGACCAGTGGGCGGGAGACATGTGCCGCGCATGCAAGGAAATCGCGAAGGTGGCGCACGAGTCCGGTCGCCGCGAGGGCTGGAGGCAGCTTCCGCACCTCTTCGGACTTCCTCCATGGGAAGAGCTGCTCGTAAATGGTGGGTCCGCTGTCCATTCTCTACGATGGCGCTACGGCTTATGATTTGAAAAGGATATTAAAATCTCAGTAGTAATGCCGATGTTAGCGAGACAGTTTCCAGCAAAAGCATAAAGTGCATGCGAGGAACAATTGGGATCCTGATTTCCCGTATAGTTCTCCACCTTCGTAGCATGTGTGTGAGCCCATAACATCGAGACAATTTTCAATTTCCCTCCAATTTTTTCCCCATTGCTGTTACGCTTGATATCGATAATGGGCCTCAACTTCGGAATTTTCCCCCAAGTTCATATGCTCTTACCTTAATGGAAAGTGTTAGGTCTTGTTGGAATGCTCGTGAGCTCGACGATGTGGCGCTTCTACCTCTGCTATCGATCCTTGTGATTCGGACGATCTTCCGCATTTGGATCGTGCATCAACTGCATCGTCTGGCATAGATCGCATCTTACACTTGATCCATATATCGAGATGTGAGTTCGCTTTCCTCCAGCTCGTTTATCGTCCTGCTAATATAATACTCGACGTAGTCGACGTCTACGATTCCACTAGGTAAATATATCCGAATACACAGATTGGAATCAAGGACTGACATTATACGAACTTTGCAGGCTGTCACACACCTGCTCGCCTCGGCACTGACCTATATGCCTCCCACTCCAAGCATGGATATTCTTTCGCGGCTGCCGCTTCCGGGTCTTACGGCTAGAAGTTCAAACACGGACAAAGCTAATTTCGCCATGGCTTGTCACGAAATGTCCGTCTCGATCTACTATCTCGGCCAGAGCAGGGATGCTCTGCAAATGATGCAGAAAGCGGTAAAAATTAGACGGGAACTTGTAGCAAGCGATCCTGCAGTATACAGTGTCGCGCTCGCCCAGTCTTTGGGCAATATGTCGAACTATCTTTCAGATCTCGGTCGGCATGAGGAGGCCCGGAAGGTCATGCAGGAGGCGGACGAGGTGTATGATTCTCGCCCATCGAAGCCGTGAGTGTGTTTGGTGCGAAGATCTCGAGTCGGAAGGGCGAAGGGAACGCAGAGTTGGTGAGTGTCTCGAATTGGTAGGCCTCGTCGCGGGCTGATCAGATCCTTTGCAGGCATAGCCAGCTGATCGCTAAATAATATTGAGGATTATATTGATACACCTAACCAATGCATGAATCAAAGAAGTGCGATTTTGATGGTTTTCACGAACTGCTTAACTGTGTTGTATCCCTCGTTTGCATTTCTGCATCCGAATCAGAATGTGCTTGTATTACTTCGTCGTGCGGCACCTCGCGCTATCACCGTAGTATGCGCTCGGTGTAGTAAGAAAGCATACCGTTCCCTCGGTTGTTGCTTTTGCAGCTGAAAGCCCAATATCAATCCTGGGATCCAGCCGGTCACTAGAGTATAAGATCAATATACTGTATCACCATCTTATCAAACAAACACATGCCGACCGCCCGTAAAAAGGCCATCTTCGCCCGCCCTCGCGCGCCTGAACCTTATGCATTTGATTCTGGAGATATAACAGCTGGCCCCCAGAGACCTTTGACTTCTTGGCGACCCACTTTCCGGCATACATAAATGGGAGACCGATGCGTGATGCATCCGGTACACCACTATTCGAGGAGTTGATTGGCCTTCGCCCGAGAGCGACCAAGGTACTCAAACAATTGCGCTGAAAAATTCGATTTGGTCGAGGTCGATGTCGAGGAATTTTGACAAGGAAAGGGCAGCTAAATTCGAGCAATGTATGAGAAAGCGGCAAGAGAGTAATTCAGCATATACCTGTACGTCGGCGTACGCTATTGACAGGACGTGACCTTGTGTCTAGCTGAATAAGAAGTTTTTCTAGCGACGTCGCGTCATAATGGCTGAAATGGCTGTATTCGCGTAACGAGTGTGGTGACTGGTCAGGATTGCCGCTTCGAACCCTGGGTAGGGAATGAGTCGCGCAAATAGGCCCTGGGGAGAATTTCAATGCAACGAGCCAATTGACAAGCCTCTGGGTAGGCGCGCAAACAGACTTCCTGATCGTGAGATGGTGGTCACGCAAAAATAACTGTTAAGGTACTGATCATGAAGCTTGTATGAACTTGAACTTGAAGCGCAAGTTGAAGCAGGTGCAAAACACGGATGATCGGCATCTGGACCCGGAACTAACTGTACGGCATCTGCCGAGCCACCACCGTGCCTCGTGCCCTAACCCAACACACATCTACCAGCAACACCAGTTACCCCCCGTCTGCATCCCCCTCGCCCTCATACTCACTGCGCGATGAGCGAAAAAAGGACGAGCACATACCAAGGCAACCCTCCAAAGTGCGTCTTCTCGATCTTCTCGAACCGGAATAAGGCGGGAAGCGATGTGAGGGACGAAGGCTGATTAGGCTGACGAACAGGTATCTAAATGATTTCAGCAAGGCGCTCGCGGGCGAGGTGCGCATCCTCCTCGCGGAGGTCGGCAAGCTGCGCGATGAGCGGCGGCAGCTTCAATAGTGCGTTCCTCCTTCCACCCCAATTCCGCTTCCTGCCCCCTTCGTTCACGATCACTAATGAATGTTGGCGTCCAGCGAGATCGCGGAGCTCATGAGCGTGAAATCGAAACACGGCTCCGGGGGCGAGTACAACGAAGGCTGGATGCCACCCAATGCGATGGTGCGCTCCCTTACTCCAACCTTACCCCATTTCCCCCCGTCCCCTCCACCCTTCAAATGAAGCAAGTACTGACCTACTTCCAGCTCGAGCCCCCGCCTGCGCCCTCCTCCCCCGCGCCGACCGAACATGTCGAGCCCGCCGGCCCCGCGCGGCCCGCGTGGCGTGTCGTGCACAAGCGCCCCGAGCGCAAACCCAAGGCCCCGAAGGCCATCACGCAGGGCGGCGCGAGCCCCAGCGTTGCGCCCGTCGCGATGCCGAGCCCCGCTCCAGCAAAGGATCTGCCCGCATGGGCACAGTGGCGACGTGCGTGTCGTTCTCTTTTGAGTTGTCTTGCTTCTTTGCGTCCTGCTAGAGCTTTAGAGCAGCCATTCGTCGACTGGGGCCAGATTCTCTCCATTTTGCCCCCTTTATGCTTCGAAATCCACGAAAGAAGGATGAATACTGATTGTATTTGGATG
The DNA here is from genome assembly GCA_014898675.1 of Athelia sp. TMB. Taxonomy (NCBI): domain Eukaryota; kingdom Fungi; phylum Basidiomycota; class Agaricomycetes; order Atheliales; family Atheliaceae; genus Athelia; species Athelia sp. TMB. The sequence goes on along the minus strand of JACXVL010000078.1, from coordinate 134,787 downwards.
ATCTAGCGAATCCGCTGCTGAGTCCCGCGCCACAGCAGGGCGGCGCGGTGCTCGCGCCGCCGTCCCAGCCTGTGGGGAGGGGGCTCTTTGGCCCGCCGACGCCGCCGCCTTCATAAACTGCACTCAATGGCGGCACATGTGTGTGCTTGGTAGGGGTGGGACGGTGCGCGAGGTGGTGGCGTGGGATGCTGTGCTTATCGGAACACAGAGGAGACCGGAAGGCGGAAAGAAGCTAAAGCTGCGTGTACGAGATGAGATGGGGATGGGATGAGGGTGGGGATCGCGCGTTGGAGAGCACGGACGTTTGAGCATTTTGCTCAAAACGACGTAGGGGTTGTGTAATTGGTTATTGGTTCAGATCTGCATACTCACCTCAATACTTACATTTGCTACGTTCATCTCCATACCCATATGCTTTCACCAAATACCAGTAGCACTCTGTCTTCATGATTAAGAGCTCAAAGCCTTTTATTTGTTCGTGTTTGGTCGCCACGCCACTACGAGCCACGGCGAAGCGAGACCATCCTCTTGACTTACTCGAACTCAATGAACGACATACGTTTTGATTACTGAACCCCGGCGCTGTGCTCTGTATGATATCAACACCTACGCATACCTTGGACTCCTGGACTTGCACATTACCTGCATTCAACGCGACCTTGAACTTGCGGGTAGGTTGCAACCACGCGTGGAAGTACTTTTGGAACACCCAGCGGACGGGATATCCGGAGTTTACGCAAGTATGATCGTTCATCCGGACTCTGGGGTCTGTGCAGCTCGCGTGCCTGAATCACTGGCAGATATCAATAGATCTACTGGTCACTCGTGCATTCCATGCAACCAATTTTCTAGCTCATGGCGACAAGGGCTTGGCTTGGATGTGGGATTTGACACCTACAAGCAACTGCAACAGAACATTATTTACTGGCTTATTTTTGTTACCTAGCCCAACGACTTGCCGCTCTATACTGACCGCCTGGGGCCAACATCATCGACTGTTTTCGCTCCTACCCACGATGAGCCTCGATGACGAAGTCAGTGGCGAGTTGTCTTCAAGTGCGCTCGCGGACGTGTCAAGCCCGATTCAAGCCTACATGGGGCACAGGAATTTGGTGATATGTGACGTCGCCTTGGTGAGTATACTCCCATCTGCGTTATTTAAGCTGAATGCCACAGTCGCTAGTCTTCCAATATTTACGGCGACCATATCATCAGTTTCCGGCATTGTCGGTGTCTACTCGACGGAGGTGCATTATATCCCTACTGGAAACGTGAAAGAGGGCTGAAGAGGCCATAGAGGAAGGAGACGAAGCTGCAGCGCTGCACGTGGCTGAACTGCGGCGGTGACGAGATCGACCAATTGGCGTTTCAGGAAGTGATGCACAAGCTGATACGACACATGCGAGTTTCGCGTATGTGCAGATTTATGTGTCCAGACTGACAACACCAAACAGTCTCAATCAGACACCTCGACCGTGACTTCAGGCGGCAGGAGCCATCAAACGAATACAGTGAGCATATCCAACACAACAACACTAATGTCGATTTTTTGACAAGGATTAGCTGAGACGAACGACGACTGATGCAGCGGTGTCGATCCCCTTCAATGTCTCACTTGCTGGGCAATCAGGCTATGAAGGGCAGATTATCATTACGTACAGGATGCCGCTAGCATTCATGGGGGGCATTGTCTTTTTGGGGACCTGAAGGGCCCCCTATAAACAACAAGTTCGCGTATCGTGGGGCGCGAATTCATGCATCCACACGCTGCTCATCTCGATGTAATCATGATCATATTGATTTAACTAACTCAGAAGTAGATGACAGCCCGTCCGGAAGCCCTGTCGGTGGAGGATACATGCCCTCAAGCTGGCGGTCTGGTGCGGGCCTGAGGCTGGCGATGGCGCACGATTCCGACCAAAATATCCAGCTGGCAGCGGAAACGATCTGCATGCCATCGGAACCTTCAGAAGATTATCGGTCCAATCGATAGCACGCAATGGGATTTGACCCCCGCCGCACCTCTAAGTTCTGCTTTGCCCGTGGCGGCGATGCGCAGGCTAGTCAGGCGGACACTCCATCTCAACAGGACATTCAAAAACGGGCCAGCAGGATGGGGCCCTGGCCCTGTATCTTCAGCACTCAGCGGCCATGCCCCTTTCCATTTAGCACTAACTGGAACGCGTGTCCGAGAGGCCCATGTTGCCGGGATTCAGGGAGACGGGACTGGCACGCTTGCGCAGGCCCTCGACTCGGAGTTCACAGGAACGCCATGGATAGGGACTGCGGCAGGCCACCGGGCGTTGTTTGCAAGTCTAGATGCGAAGAACGGACGTACCGGCTTCCATTCTTGCATCCATAACCCGTCCAATAGAACTGGTGCCTGCACTACATCTTTAGAGCTTCAGCCTCCATTCCATTTACCGTCTCCCAGTCCATGCTCTTATAGTTGTACTTGATGCGAGTAGTGCTCCAACCTCGCACGAAGAGCTCTGTTCCGAGCCTGTACTATGCAGCAAATACAGCTGCTAATTGAACGGGAGGACACCAGCGCTTCCGCCTCCATTCCATGATTTCCATCCGTCTATCCAGCGCTAAGCAGGTCCTGAGGCCCGGGCTCGGGCATAAATCCAGATGTGATGATTGAGAACCCGATGCGCACAGATGCTTAGATGCTCAGGCGATGGATAACGAAGTCCTCGGGCGCTGCCGTGCAAGCTGTATACATATCAGGATGCGCGTATCTCCGGCGCGCGTAGCGCGATTTTAGTACTTATCAGGCAGTTAAAGCGCACTCGTGCGCACGGACAGCATGCTGCACGCTCGCAGTCACGGCCGGTTCGACGATAAGTGTGTTCAGTACAAGGCATGGATGTAGCCTGGATGCGCCGTCTCGTGCGTATCGGCGCGCGACGCAATCTGACGCGACTTGGCAGGGTCTTAAGCTTTCGGCCACCTGTCTCCTGCTTCGCGTTCCGAGATGGAGGTTGGTAGACTTAGAGGCTAGGATGTCTATGGTGACAGATATTAGACAGATGGCGCGGGATGTGATAGGAATTACCGGCGAGTAGTATCGTTCATGAAGCAACGTGTGTCGCCCCATGGGGCAGGTGCACGCTTATATAGCGCAATGGGGGTTCGCGTGACTTATATTGAGCGTTAAAGGGAAGGTGTATATTCGGACCATGGCGGTGGCAGAGCAACAGAGGCGATGTTGTGGGCGCCTGCGGATGCCGACCGCAGGTGGCCGGCGCCGACAACGTTACCAGACAAGAATAAGAGGCGGCGCTCCCCAACATATATAACCTTCGTCCTCTTCGTCTCAGCACGGCGTGTTTCCCCTTATACCATCCCCGATAAACAAGAATTACAAAATATAATGCCCACACGCGACCGGGATTCAAGAGCGACCAGCCCGCTGCGGCGGCTCGTGCCAGTCGTTACGCTCACTGTTCCCCAGCCTTCGCCCCCCTCCTCCCCCTCCTGCTCGCCCAACTCCCTGGCCCCCAACTCCGCCAGCTCCGACACTGATGCCACCGCGATCGGCAGCGGCAGCGGCAGCAGCAGCAGCGAGGGCGCGAAGGGCCGGAACAGGAGCCTCGGCGCGTCGATCCGGCGTAAGCTGCAGGAGGCGCGGGACAGCCCCATCGGGCGCTCGATCTCTCTGCGAGCCCCGCGGTCGGAGAGTAGTGCGAGAAGGGGGAGGCATGGCAGGGCGCTTTCATCAGGGAGTGGCACTCGTCCGCAGGTGCAGGCATGGCACACGGACGGCTCTGGCTCCGACCCGGGCCACCTTCTGTCCACCCACGTTTCTACTGCATTTGCATCTGCATCCACCTCCTCGGCGCCGACCTCGAGTTCAAGCAACCATTTACAAGGAAGACCAGCAGGAAAACCGCGCAGGAAGTCGATGGCGGACGTGGTGGTGCCTGAGCTGCTACAGCGCGGCGTGCCGATGACGAAGATCTCCGCAAAGCGCCAGAAGACGTACGTCTTCCAGCTCGACCCAGACCAGGGCCAGATCCTCTGGGTGTCCAAGGCGCAAAAAATCAGTGCGTAGCGCGCGTCTGTTGTTGCGCATATATGCCAGTGCTGACGATCTGCGATCAGTCCCCATCGAGAACATCAAGGAACTGCGTCTCGCGGGTGACGCGCGCTTCTACCGCGAGCAGTTCGCGCTCGCTGCGTCGTACGAGGCGCGCTGGCTCACAATCATCTACATCCTCGACGGCTCGTACAAGACGCTTCATCTCATCGCGCCCACCGAGAACATCTTTGCGCTCTTCTCCTCGACGGTTGAGAAGCTATATGCGATCAGAAGGGAGCTGATGTCCGGTCTGGGGCACGTCGCGCTGCGCGAGGCCGTGTGGGAGAAGCAGTACTGGAAGGGGGCCGACGAGGGCGGCGACGCGCGCCTCGATTTCGGGGAAGCAGAGCGGCTGTGCCGGCGGCTGAACGTCGCGGGCGGCGGCGAAACGCTGCAGCGACTGTTCCAGGTGAATACGCTCCGCTCGTCCCTTTTCCAATCTGATACTATGGCGTGTGCAGCAAGTGGACACGGCAGGCCGCGGGTACCTCGACTTCGGCCAGTTCCAACATTTCGTGCGCCTGCTCAAAGCGCGCCCCGAGGTCGACGCGCTGTATGGGTCGCTCACTTCCAACACCAGGGGGGTTATGGACTTTGAGGTGTTCGAGGCCTTTATGCGAGGCTCGCAGAAGGCCAAAGCGCCGCAGGGCGCGCTGTGGAAGATCTTCGCCAAGTATGCGACGCCCCCAACGCAGTCCACTGAGACGGTCGCGCCGCCGCCTGCGCCGCTGACGGAGCCAGTGCCTGCGCCTCAAACCACCCCAGCACCGGCAGCAGCCGCTGCCCCCACAATACCAGCCACTCCAGCAGCAGAAGCGGCTTCCCCGCCCCAGCCTACCTCGGCGGCCGCGCCGGTATTGCAAGTCCCCGCTCCCGCCTCCACGGGCGCGCTCCCTCCCGACGCGGGCGCATACACGCTCTCCGCTGAAGGCTTCAGCGCGTTTCTGCTCTCCAACGAAAACTCCGCGTTTGCGGACCAGGATGGGAAGACGGTGCGTCCGCCGCGTCCACTCCGCCGTGTCGTTGCTGAGCTAACGTGATGTGCAGTGGCACGACATGACGCGCCCGCTATCGCAGTACTACATTAGTACGTCGCACAACACATATCTCGTCGGGCACCAGCTCGTCGGCGTGAGCACGATTGAGGGGTACATCCGCGCGCTGCTGCACAGCTGCCGGAGCGTCGAGTGTGCGTCCCTTCTTCTCTTCTTCTCCTTATTAGCAGCGGCTGCTGACGCGTACTATCAGTGGACATCTACGACGGCGAAAAAGAGCCAGTCATCTTCCACGGGAAGACGCTCACGACGAAAGTTGCGCTCTCGGAGGTGTGCCACGCGATCGCGAAGTACGCGTTCGTCGCGTCGCCGTACCCCGTGATCATCTCCGCCGAGATCCACTGCTCGTTGCCGCAGCAGGACCAGCTCGCGGCGACGATGTCTGCCATCTTCGGCGATACGCTCGTGAAGGCGCCGATCGACGGCGCGGCGAAGGTGACCGTGCTGCCGAGCCCCGAGGCGCTCCGGGGCAAGATCCTGTTGAAGGCGAAGAACCTATATGTGAGCGCGAGCGAAGTGAAGAAGGATCAGGAGGCGGGCGGTGGTGGCGGGGATTCGGAGCTGACGGAGACGGAGGAGACAACGAGCGAGGCGAGCGAGGCAGAGGCGCAAGGGATCAGCGTGCGCATGAAGGAGGAGTGGAGAGCTGCGCGGGAGACGCAGGGGCTCGCGATGAAAGGTGGGTACTATTGCGTTCCTGTTGCTGAGACGATTCTAATGACAGTTTGCAGAGTTGAAGGAGGGCATCAAGGCAGAGGGGGTGGAGGCCCTCCTAGGTAAGTTCTTTACTTGCCCCTTGCCACTCGTTCTCAACGTGGTGTGGTTCCAGGACTCAAGGCGAAAGAGTCTGAGGCTATCAAAAGTACGTGTAATGCATTCCATTTCATACTCTCGCTAATCGGTGCGGTTCTAGATGTCAAGTCCGAACTCAAGAATGCCCGCGAAAGCATCATCGGGCGCGTTAAAGGCCGCAGCAGATCGCCTGCCCCAACCCGTGCTCCAGCCACACAGGCCCTCGCCAGCACACCTCCTAAAACCGCCTCCCCCTCCAAAATGGGCGGCGGCGAGAAACCGAAGATGTCAATGGACATCGTGGGCTTGCTCATCTACACCGTCGGCGTCAAGTGCCGCGGGATTAACAAGAAGGAGACATATGCGCCCGAGCACGTCTTCTCGCTCTCGGAGACGACCGCGAACAAAATGCTCAAGCATGGGATGCACGACTTGATCAAGCACAACCGCACGCACGTGGTGCGGATCTACCCCAAGGGGTCGCGGATCGATTCGACGAACTACGAGCCGCATCGATACTGGAGCGCGGGTGCGCAGCTAGTGGCCATCAATTGGCAGACGTTTGGTGAGTGGTCTGCTTTCCAAGGTTGGATCGCTAGGCTGATGAAGGTATAGATATGGGGTATACGATCAATCATGCGATGTTCCAGCGTAATGGGCGCTCGGGATACGTGCTCAAACCACTCGCACTACGAAGCCCTGATAAGGCGCTGCTTTCAAAGCTGACGAAACATGTTCTTGAAGTCAAGGTAAACTTACTTGCATCGTATTCTACATCGATGCTAATAGCTTCTTAGATCATCTCTGCCCAACAGCTCCCCCGCCTTAAGGACGCCTCAGGACGAGAGATCATTGATAAAGCGACCATTGATCCTTTCGTGGAGGTGTCTATACACGTACCCGATTGGACGCATTCGCCTTACCTGCCCTCTGCAGAAGATCAGGCAGCATACACGGCACCAAATGCGCCAACAACATCCGTCACCACCATAGCTGCCTCCCTGCCCTCTGAATCTCCAAGCGGTTCACCAGGTGCAACCCCGACCGCCGCCCCTGCAACCAATGTCAATTCGTCCGCTCGCGCGGTGACATACCGCACGGGAGTGGTGAAAAACAACGGATTCAACCCCTTGTGGCAAGAGGACTTGCACTTCCCATTCGACTGCGTGGGTGAGATGATGGACCTGGTGTTCGTCAAATTCACCGTTCGACACGACGGCAGGAAGGACGAAGACGAGCCGCTTGCGATCTATTGTGCCAGTCTGGGTAGCTTGCATCAAGGTCCGCATCCTTCGCCTCCTCAAATCTGCCGCGTATGGTACTGATGCTTATCATTTGAATAACAGGTTATCGACACCTGCCTCTTCACGATGCTCAATTATCCCAGTATCTCTTTTCAACATTGTTTGTGCAGATCAACATTCGCGACGTCTAAGTCGCCTCGCCATTTCCCTTCCGCGTCTCTTTAGATCTACATGTCTGTGTGTTTGTACTCCCGCTGTCATTCTCTTCTTGTTTTTCTACAATCTTGTATCATGTACTTGCATTTCTTTCCCTACTTGCATACTTCCGGCATTGTCTTTCCCTCTAAGCTATCTGTGTTCGTGGCGCCACCAGCACATTCATCTACCTATTTTTGTACTCACTGCCAGATAGAGTCGTTGCAACCTGCTTCATCTGAAACTCCAGCTTAGTTTGCTTCAACAGAACAAGTTCCTGCTTACTGTGCAAGAGCCCGCCGCATATCCACCAATTCTCGAGTGACGGCCAATGCCTCCTCATGTCGACCAAGCTTTGACAGACGGCTGGACAAGGTATCGAAAGAATTTACGAGATCGGAGTTGAGCAGAGCGGGGTTCTCTGCCGCAATAGCCCGTCGCAGATCCACCCATTCTCGAGTGACGGTTAAGGCCTCCTCATGCCGGCCAAGGTTCCAAAGATTGGTGGACATGTAACTGAAAGACTTTGAGAGATCGAGGTTGGATTGAGCGGGATTCTCTGCCGCAAGAGCACGTTGCAGATCTACCAATTCTCGAGTGACGGTCAAGGCCTCCTCATGCCGACCAAGTTTCGAGAGATTGAAGTTCATACTTCTGAGAGACTCTGCGAGATCGGGGTTGAACATAGCGGGGTTCTCTGCCGCAAGAGCACGTTCCAAATTCAACAATTCCCAATTGGCAGTTAGGGCCGCTTCCTTACGACCGAGCACAGAGAGATAGGTGGACATGGTATTGAGAGACTTTGCGAGATCGGGGTTGAACACGGCGGGGTTCTCTACCGCAAGGACCCGTCGTAGATCCACCAATTCTCGAGTGATGGTCAAGGCCTCCTCATGCCGACCAAGGTTCCAGAGATTGGTGGACATATAACTGAAAGACTTTGAAAGATCGAGGTTAAATTGAGCGGGATTCTCTGCCGCAAGAGCCCGTCGCAAATCTACCAATTCTCGAGCGACGGTCAAGGCCTCCTCATGCCGACCAAGGTTCCAGAGATTGAAATTGATACTTCTGAGAGACAATGCGAGATCGGGGTTGAATGTAGCAGGGTTTTCTGCCGCAAGAGCCCGTCGCAGATCCACCAACTCTCGAGTGACGGCCAAGGCCTCCTCATGTCGACCAAGCTTTGACAGACGGCTGGACATGGTATCGAGAGAATTTGCGAGATCGGGGTTGAACAGAGCGGGATTCTCTGCCGCAAGAGCCCGTCCCAGATCTACCGATTCTCGAGTCACGGTCAAGGCCTCCTCATGCCGACCAAGGTTCCAGAGATTGGTGGACATGGTATTGAGAGACTTTGCGAGATCGGGGTTGAACAGGGTGGGGTTCTCTGCCGCAAGGACCCGTCGCATACCAACCAATTCTCGAGTGGCGGTCAAGGCCTCCTCATGCCGACCAAGGTTCCAGAGATTAGTGGACATGTAACTGAAAGACTTTGAGAGATCAAGGTTGAATTGAGCGGGATTCTCTGCCGCAAGAGCCCGTCGCAGATCTACCAATTCTCGAGCGACGGTCAAGGCCTCCTCATGCCGACCAAGGTTCCAGAGATTGAAGTTCATACTTCTGAGAGATAATGTGAGATCGGGGTTGAACATAGCGGGGTTCTCTGCCGCAAGAGCCCGTCGCAGATCCACCAATTCTCAAGTGACGGCCAAGGCCTCCTCATGTCGACCAAGCTTTGACAGACGGCTGGACATGGTATCGAGAGAATTTGCGAGATCGGGGTTAAGCAGAGCGGGATTCTCTGCCGCAAGAGCACGTCGCAGATCTACCAGTTCTCGAGTGACGATCAAGGCCTCCTCATTTCGGTCAAGCTTCGAAAGATCGACGGAAATTGTGCTTAAAAATTTGACGAGATCGGCATTAAATGTCGAGGGCTTCCGATCCTCAAACGCTCGTCGCAGATCTATTGATTCTCGGATGGCTTTCAGCGCTTCTTCCACACGGCCAACCTTTTGGAGCTGCCGTGAAAGATGAAGCAATGTGAATGATTGTGCTTCGTCATTGTGGAAACCCCGAAGCTGAGGCGCGTGAACCTGCGAATTCTCTGGTTATAATCCAAGTTACAGATTGCCATAGGCGTACATACCTGAACCCAGTGAAGCACGGGCAGTGATCCATGAAAGACGCCGATAGAAGATACTATCTCTATCCATGCTCTCATGTGGTGGGATAGAAACTCCTGCACTACTCCCGTCATGGTGATACCAGCGTGTTGGTCCTTTACGTCGTCAATATGCTCTATGAGTGAGCCGCAAGCATAAATCATCTGCTCAGATACACCTGTGACTTCCTGGATACAGCCGTCTTCCCGTGCGAGATATCCCGTACCAGGTATTGGCGCAGCAGCAAATTCCCGCACCATTGTTTGAAGACAGAGCTCTACTAGCTTGTTACTGTACTCTTTCTCCGGGATGTAAAATCTGCGCGTATGCTCGGCATTGTTGGCCCTCTCCGTGACGAATTCGCGGAATGAGAGATGAAGCATGCGAATGGGTTCGTCAGGACGGTCAAATCCCACCAGCACTGAGCCGAGCCTTTCAAAAAGCGCCTCGGGGGAAACACCAGGTAAGCAGCCGCCATGGAGCGCCTTGAGTGCTGCAAGCGACAGAGGCTGTTTGAGTGCCATTACAGCCCCCAAGACAGTTTGATAATCTTTCACGAAATCTGGATCCTCCCAATCACCGCTTGCTTCGAGCATCCCGGTATACAAATCATCCATTTTCTTATCGAGAGCAAGGCCCTGCCCGGCGGACTTCGATAAAAGTGCGGCGAGCTTTTCTTTAGGATTGTATGCACTGCGAAGATATTTAAAAAGCGTCACTATCCATATGAAGAGGCCTTCTGCGAGGGCCGTCAATTCATGGATTTCCGTCTCGTCAGGCAAAGATAGACTCATTCTGCTGCCCATGATACCTTCGCTCAATTGCGCCTTGATATAAAGCGCGATGTCGGTTTGATTGTCAGACGTGTGAATGTTGATGTAAAGCGATTTGATATGGTTTTGGCTCGAGAGAAATTGCGTGATGGTGTTCGTGGGCCGTGAGGTGACAAGAATGCGGAGGTGTGATGCAAGTGCTGGAACATCATCACGAAGGACAGACAACAAATGTGTGTGCATGTTATCCCGGATACCTTCGTCCAATGCATCGATGATCAGGATGAAAGGTGTTTGCTTTCCGCTGCGACGTAGCGGTCCCGAAATGAGCATTTCGAACTGTTGGGAAAAATGCGCGGAAGCGAGCGCCGGCTCGTTCTGCAAAACATTGTTCATATCTTCTGCGATCGCAGTATCATGCGAGGCAATATCGCGAGCGATGGTTGTGATGAACAAGAAAGGGGTACTCAGCGAAGCAATGTCGCGGCTGAAAAAGAATGAGGAGGCAAGACGACCGGCCTGGTGAAGTATCTGCGCGATGGAATGGGAGATTGCACTCTTTCCGGACCCTGCGACACCCTTCAGCCAGAGGACATTTTGAGAATCCACCGCGTAAGCCCAGACTTCGATCTCGGAAAGCATCGGAACACGGGTGCCAGGCAAGCAGGTCATGGCCGCGTTCCATGATACGCCTTTAGCATATGAGAGCTCGAAGACGTCCGATGCTAAGTTTCAATAAATCGTTAACTGTAGCCTGTATCTGGGTCGACAGACGCACGAACCGATTTCTCTGTATGTAACGAAGTTGCCGGCCACATTAATCACATTCCCACCATCAAGGTTGCTTGTATTGAACACCTTCAATACCCTGTGAGATTGACCATTTGCCACAGCCAGAGGATTTTGCTTACAACAGCTTGAGAAGCAGATGCGTGATTGATTGCCTCTGAGACAGGGAGGCTCGAAGTTGAGCTTGTAGTGTCTGAGAACGTTCCGGCCCATGAACCTTGAGCGGGCGCAGCACCTCCATACTTTTCAAGAACGTTTGAGAGATGTTGTTTGGGACTGATTGCGGAGAAATTTCTGGAGAGATCCCGCTAGGAGAGCTTGTAGAGTGAGAAATGAAAGAACTTTCGTAGCAATCGATGAACATACGTGACGGTCACTAGCGGCCCCATCCACCCGCATTTTCATATCCGCTATTATGTTACGATCTTTGCTCGCTAAGCGAATTCGCTCAGGTCGGTGTTCTCTTTGAGTTTCTTCCAGCTCCTTCTGAATCTTCTGGAGGACGCTGAGTTCACAATACAATTGAGTGAACAATCATACATATATATCAATTGCGAACTTACTCGAATAGATCCTGTGTTGTTTTTCTGGCTTCCGGCAGTCCTACATTATCACGGGTGCTAAGTGCTCGAATCAATGCGATTGCAGCATTTCGAACGAATTGGCCGAAAACTATCCACTCTTGGCGATTGGATTTGAATTTCTGAACAGTATTGTGTGGTCGTGAGTTGGCCGTGCTATTATTGTACAATAGCTTCAAATCCATACCGAAACCGCATCGATGATGTGCAGAGCACTCGATGCGACACCTTTGAGCGCAGGAAAGCTATCCGGTGGAATCTGACTAGCCTGTCTGAGCAGCAGGATAGCATCATTTGCGCTTTCTTTGAATTTCGGCGTCGTAGCACGATTTTTTGAAGTCAGAACATGATTTATGGGGTTTACAGTATGACTTGTAAGGTTTAAGATGCGATTGGCTGAGGTCGCAGCATGATTTGGTTGTGCCATCGTGGGGAATACAGAGTGTCGAAGAGCGAGTCCCGAGCGTCGTCGTGTATTGATTTGAGCACAGCCTCGTCAAATCAATACATACAGACGGCGGGCTCGAGCTCCGAGTCAGCCGATACCAGATGTGCCTTGACGCCGAGAGCCGGCGAAGATTCCATGGCCACTGGGTCAATATTGGTACATACAATCTTCGCTGCATGAGAATTTAGCTATAAAGTACGTACCGGACAGTGGATAGCACAGCTCAGAGCGCAGAAGATGCTTGAGTTAAAGACAGTGGTGGTGCAAAAGAAAAGAGTATTGGCGTCTCGGAACATCACGTGTCACAGTCTAATCGGAGCACTGGTCAGTGGTTCTCCTTCAATTGGTCCACCTCTCTGCAACGTCACGCTCGCATGCTTTTATTTACTAAACTGCTTAAGTACGTTCATCTCCGGATCCCCACAACACGCTGGAAGCGCACGCAAAAGCCATCTGGGCGGGTCTCTTGAAGCGTCCGAGTCACACCCGCACCACTCCGACACAAACCGCCATCGCCCCAGCTATGGACGCCAAAACAGCCGTACTCAAAACGCTCACCTCCCGAAACGCTATTGTACACCACGAGTATACTCTTCCAGATGTTCCCCCAAAGCCTACGGAAGACAAGGGGCAGTGGACGCGCTTCGTGTGCATCAGCGATACGCACTGCCGCACATTCCCCGTGCCCGAGGGCGATGTACTGCTGCATAGCGGCGACCTCACGAACACGGGGACGCTGAAGGAGATGGAGGTCAGTTTTGGTATCCCGTGCCCAGAGCAGAGTCAATAATTCCGATATGCTTGCAGACTACGATCGATTGGATACGTAGTCTACCCCATCCGCTGAAGATGTGCGTCAGTACTTCCGTCTGTCTGTTTCCGAATATGACTGATGGGTCTCTTGTATCTTCAGCATCATCGCAGGAAACCACGACCTGCCGCTCCATGAAACATGGTACGCGAAAAACTACCAGCGATGGCACCATCTACCCGAGGTATGTGCCGCCCCCTATTGTCACATTTCCCACAGGAATATGCACTTATGTCCCATTTCTCCGCAGGACATCCCGCCCATCATCGAACTCATGAAAGGCGCCGGAAAGCGCGTCGCCGACGAGCCGAACGTATCTGACGGGGGCCTGGTTTACCTCCAGGACCAGACGTACGAGTTTCAGACCCGCGAAGGCGGCCGAAAATGGTCTGTCTACGGATCGCCGGTATGTTCTTTTAGCGTCAACACCTCGACGAGCAGGATGCTGACACAGAATGGGGATACAGTGGCAGCCCGAGTTCTGCAATTGGGCCTTCAACTATACACGCGACAAGCAAGGAGATGGTGTGTATTTTAATTTACATTATACCTGTGCTGTCGCTCACAATCCTGCCCAGATATCGTGAAGAAGATCCCAAAGACTGATATCCTGCAAGCCCCATCCTCCTGCCCGTCCCGTTCCTGTACTAACACGTCTCCACTCATCGCAGATTAACGCACGGCCCACCCTACGAGATCTTCGATACCACCCTCCGCGGTGACTCCGCCGGTTGCGAGGCCCTTCGCGCCCGCCTGCGCACGCTCAAGCCGCGCCTGCACCTCTTCGGGCACATCCACGAGGCACGCGGCGCGAGTGTGTCCCGGTGGGACGCGCTGGGCGATCCCGTCGCGCTTCAGAGCAGCAGCCCAACCGAGGTGGCTGGCGAGGCGGGGGAGGAAGAAGGCGAGGTGACGGTGTTCGTGAATGCGAGTGCGTGGCCGATGGGCCGGGGGCGGCGGACGAGCGAGTTTGGAGGGGCGGGGTTCCAGCCTGTGGTTGTAGATCTGTTGGATAACCCGGGCGCGTAGGCTGTTCATGGAGGGTTACGATCGTATGTGGCGTGTTGACAGTACTGTATATCTAGCGTAGGCGTGAAGTTCAATTACCAAGGGACCATTCCCTCCTTCGCGATATGCCAGGATAATCAGATCCTAGGATCAACGGACAGCATACAGAAGCAGGAAGTCAATAGTGTACAATCATAATAGATTGGGCGCGATACCACGACTACTGTCTAGTGAAGTAAGCACAAGTGGTTGAATAAGTGATATAAAGTAGGGTCCATGTCAGATACTGGGATACAAATGAAGGATACAGTGTAAAGTTGTGGTCCATGTCTGTGTTCTGAGCGTTAAGAGGCGAAGTCCATGCACGAAGACGCGTATCAGGTCCAGGATGTGAAATGTCCGTGCGTATAAGAGGCATAGTCGTGAATGTCGTTTAGTTGTCAGCTGCATATCGCTACACAATCTCAGATCAGACAAAGCGACAAGCCTAAGGAGCTGAGAGACACTCACCAGTCTGTGTCATCTATCCTTTCAATCGAGGATTTGCCCACTTGAAGGTGTTCATGGGTGCGAACGACGAGAGCGGCGCACATGGTGTGGGGCCTCTGACACTGGTGCTGCCTCTTGCACTGGTGCTGGTTCTCTCCTCACCACAGCGCCGTAGATGTCATGTGTCTCCGTAGTCACGGGAGCAGCGCTGACGAAGGTGATAAGGAGGATGAGGGTGGCGAACTGCGTGAAGGAGAATTGCATTGCAGCAGATTACGAAAATGAAGTACAAGGGAGACGAAAGAGAAAAGATAGAGAGTGAGCGAAGGGAATGAGGCGCTGTATCGCTGAGAGGTGGCTATATATGAGGAGTCTCGGACTGCGGAGGCCGCACGGCGAAGTCGATTAATGTCCGATGCCACCAGGCAGTGCCGGACTATTTTTGGAGTAGTAGGCGAGTTGGCTCGAGTTGGGTGCGTGGACAGGAGCTCTGCGAGTCCACGTTGACAGTAGCTTCGACAGACAGGAAACAGCCTCGAAAGCTTGAGAACCGTCTGGACCACATGCCCACGGAATATTAGTGTTCTATAAGCACCAGCAGTTGATCGATAAGCAGAAATCTGAGCTTCTTTGCTAGAAAACTGGGCCGTTTTGGAATCTTACGAGCTATCGACATCATTCGAGCAGCAGATATTTTGTAGTGATGATAGAAGGAGCCAAAGGGAGTCAACAAGATATAAAAACAGGCTTGGGCGCCGGTTGTCAGGCCAAATTGGGGGCAAACAAGGACAAACAAATGCGAAGCTCAATAAGTGACTCGGTCCTGTCAGTCCATCATCTTGTATGCCCATACATGGACAGTAAACGCTTGGCAATCCTATTATTCTGCTAGTCATTCGAAACGGTATCACATCTCAAGTGCTACCAGTCACTCGATTCCAGTGTGACCAAACACTCGGGTGGTCATTTCACCGCCTTCCTTGCTGAACCATCATCAAGATACTGTCCGTCATTCCGGCCCACCTCTCATTCCAACCAACTCCTGCGATATGAGATTAGCTTCACTTTCACGGCCGGCATCCCGCAACATCTCAGCCCGACTTTCCAGATAAGTTGCCAGTTTATGACTATATGCCGCTGGGCTCTCCGCGGCGAGCATTCGGTACAAACCAACCGCCTCCAGATTGGCATCCAAAGCCTCCTCCGTTCGATTTAATTCCAAAAAACGTGCGGCGAGATTTGTGAGACCACCTGCGAGTTTTACGGTGAAAACCGCAGGTCGCTGGGTTGCGAGCTCCCGGTACAAAACCATGGCCTCTTGGATGGCCGCTAAAGACTCCTCCCGCCTGTCAAGATCTCCAAGGGATATTGAATGAATATGCAGCGAAGAGACAAACTGGCTCTTGAAGATCCACGGGTGACTTTGGGACAGAGGGCGCATCAGATCCACTGACTGCTGGCTCGCGATCAAAGCCTCATCTCGCCGGCCAAGAGCTCTCAGGCAATTGGAGAGTGTACCGAGGTAGGTGGCGAGAGAGGCAGTATATGTCAACGACAGCCTGTCTGGGTGAGCCCGTAGGATATTAGTGGCCTCCGCACTCGCCATGAGCGCCTCATCTCTGCGATTGGATGCTAATAATCGCAAAGCTAAATTGTGCAGGTACGGGGCCAGACTACAATTGCAAGCTTGTTGTGCTGCAAGAGATCGTTGTAAGCTGACCGTCTCCTGAATGGCTATCAAAGCCTCGTCTCGCCGGCCCAGAGCCGATAAATTGGTGGAAAGGTGATTGAGTGATTGTGCGAGAGCTGCGTCAAATACTCCTGGCTGCTCCTGCGATAGGGCCCGGCGTATAGACAATGATTCTTGTTGCGCACTCAGACCCTCGCTATGTCGACCAAGGGCTGTTAAGCGAGCACTTAAAATGTTGAGGGACGAGGCGAGATCGGCATTGGGCACCGTTGGTTGCTGCGCTGCAAGGGCGCGGCGCAGATCCATTACCTCCTCAATAGCACTCAACGCCTCCTCCGCTCGACCAAGGATTGAAAATAGGAGGGATGCGGATTCGAGAGCACTAGCTAGTTCGTCACTGAAAGCAGTCGGATTCTTGGACGCGAGAGCTTGGTGCAAATCAACAGACTCTTGGATTGCCGTCAGAGCTTCCTCGAGTCGATTCACAACTTGCAGACGATAAGAAAGGGCTGACAAAGCTTTCGCTTGCGACTCTTCGCTGAAGAATCTGCTCAGTTCTGGTGCAAAATCCTGTTATTTAAATCAGCTCAGTATATTCCTTAGACGCACAAGCCACTCACCTTTAGCCAGCGTCGGACGGAAAGTGATCCACGGAAGGTGCTTTGAGATGCCACTACTTCGATCCAAATTGTGTTGTAACGCAGTATAAATTCTTGCATAACCCCCAAAATGGCTGTACTTGGCTTTTCTATGTCGCATACATGCTCACTCCATGACTCACAGCCATAAAGAAGCGGGTGTGATACTCCAACAATCGGAGGGATGCCAGGTGGGTCATCTCGCGCCCTCACAAGATATCCCGTACCAGATATCTGCGGACCTGAAAATTCGCGGACCATTGTCTGAAGACAGACCTCTGCGAGACTTCTGCTGTGGTCTTTCTCTGAAATGTAAAACTTGCGCGTATGTTCGCCGTTATTGGCTCTCCCCGTTACAAATTCACGAAATGAGAGATGGAGCATGCGAATTGGTTCGTCAGGACGGTCAAATCCAACAAGGACTGACCCGAGCATTTCGAGAAGTGCTTCGGGTGAAACGTCTTCAGGGAAGGTGCCGCCATGCAAGGCCTTGAATGTGGCGAGTGATAAAGGTCGTTTGGCAGCCATCACAGCTCCCACAACGGCTTGGTAATCCTTTACGAAGTCTGGATCCTCCCAATCACCGCTGGCTTCGAGAATTCCCGTATACAGGTCATCCATTTTCTTGATGGGAGGAAGACCCTGTCCGGCAGATTTAGAGAGAAGCAAGACAAGCTTTTCTCTAGGCTTGTATGCGCTGCGAAGGTAGTTGCAGATTGTCACTATCCATATGAAAAGGCCTTCTGCGAGGGTCTTCAGGTCTCGGATCACCGCCTCGTCGGGCCAGTTTGGTCCCATTCTGTTGCGTATGACGCCTCCCCGCAATTTGGCATCGACGTAAAGGGCGATATCGGATTGGTTATCAGCTGAGTGGATGTCTATTTGAAGGCATCTGATATGCTCGGCCCCAGCAAGTGACTGGGTGATAATGTTCGTTGGCCGCGAGGTGACAAAAATACGGAGGGGTGGCGCAGCTTTGGGACATCATTTCGAAGGATGTCCAGAAGATGAGTGTCTGCATCGTCGCAGATCCCTTCATCCAGCGCGTCGATGACCACAACAAAAGGAACTTGCCTTCCTTTGCGGCGCAGAGGCCCTGCAATCGGGCTTCGAACTGCCGAGAAGGGTGTGCAAAAGCCAGCGCAGGCTCGTTCTCTAAAGTGTTGCTGATATCCTCGGCGATGGCCGCGTCACACGATGCGATGTCGCGAGCCATGGTTGTGAAAATAAGCTGCGGGTTACTGAGAGCAGCGACATCACGGCTGAAGAAGAAACAGGATGCGAGGCGACCGTCCTCTTGAAGCTTTTGTGCGACAGAGTGAGTGATCGCACTCTTGCCGGATCCTGCGACGTCTTTCAACCAAAGAACGTTTTGAAAATCTGTCGCGTGCGACCATACATCGATCTCGGCAAGTATCTCAATACGGGTGCCAGGTAGGCAGGTCAACGTTGGATTCCACGATGCACCCTTGGCATATGAGAGCTCCAGAACATTTGACGCTGAGGTTCAACTGATAGTTAGTCTGGATGATATATCTGCGCTGAAAGGGGTACGGACATATCTGTATGTATGTTATGAAGTCGCCAGCTACGTTTGTGACATTGCCACCAGATGTATTGCTTGTGTTGAACACCTTCAAATACGAGATCAAAAAAAAAATCTACCCATTTGCCTGTAATTAACTCACAGGTGCTTGAAGAGCGCGGACAATGCTCTCGGAGACCGGGGGAATTGGCGTTGACGTGCTCGCGCTGCTTCCGACCAATGGACGCTGAGCGAGTGCAGCGTCACTATACATTTCTAAAACCCTTGCCAGAACCTGCTTTGGGTTTTTCGTATTGGCCTTCTGAAGAGACTGTAGCTAAGCATGCACGTTCAATTGTGAGTCATCTACTCGTCAGTTAGGAAACGCACATGGTGGCCAAATGGCTTCAATGCGCTGTCGAGTTTGGCCTTCATCTCTGCTATCATTTTCCGATCTTTGCTGGCCAGTCGTATCCGACCAGATGCATGGCTGCTTTGAGTTTCGTCGATTTCTTTCTTGATGCTATCAAGCGTGCTGTAATGTGAATCGCGATTGTCAGCGCAGAATACAACCTAGGGCGCAGGCGGATGGGAGCTCACTCGAATAGAAACTGCATGTTTTGCCTCACCTCGGGCTGCTCGGGGCCCTCTTCAGCGCCGAGGTGCTGGATGACATTTGCCATTGAGATCTGAGCATAGCGGCCAAATCCGGTCCAGTCCTGACGATTTGAAGTGAATTTCTACACAAGATCACCATGCTTCGTCAGCATGCAAACCGCCCATATACCGGAAGCTTATATACCTCAATATCTTCGGCAATGGACAAGCTAGTTGTCGCTGTGCACTTGAGAACTAGAAAATCATCTGGCGAGATCTTGCTGGCAAGCTTGAGCAACGTGAAGATCTCATCTCTGTTCTGGGTAGGACCTCGTGCTTTCCGTAGCATACCCGAGCGGGAGGATCAATTCAGAGAGTCGGAGACTACAATTGCAACGCTGAGGGAACAAGATGAGCGCTGAATGATGTAGTTAGAAGTGAAACAAAGTGAAACCCTGAGCCGTAATGCCCGAGCCGAACTGGGAGAAGGCCGGAGATCGTGCCACGAGACATTCAGCCCGGCGAGCACTGCCAATTTAAGCAGTGCACCCGGCCCTGCCGGGCTGTTTAATCGTTCGACCATACCGCACTACGGCCAAAGAAGAAATTATATCTTTGTGGACACGAGTCATGATTGAACTTTGAGATGCGGCGATACCCATATTTATGGTGTATAGAGAAAGGAAGAGGGAGAAAGAGAAATGGGTTGATCCGAGTCGTTGCGGGCTCGGCGGCCCTTTTGTCTCGGCCTGGCCGCCGCTGCGTGTGAACTCGGCTCTCTTTCCTCTTTACATCTGCATGGCGAGGACATTTATCTAATCCTGCTGTCTAGTTGTATAGCCATATGCTTGACCGGCTTAATCCCCTGATATATGAAATAATCGTACTCTGAGAAGGGCTTCCCCTTCCGAGGGCTGCACGCGTCATTCTGGCTAAACATCACGAATCCTCTACAGTGCCTCGACAAGGGAAGGTCGATTCCAGACGCGCGCGCTCCGTTGGTCTCATGATATTGGGATTCATCGTCAATGAGTCTCGGTAAACATCATGAATTGCCTATAGTGCCTCGACAAGGGAACGCTAGTTCCAGACGTACGCTCCGTTCGTCTCATAATATTGAGATTCCTCATCGGCGAGTCTTGGCAAAACATCATGAGTCGTCTACAGTGTCTCAACAAGGGAGGGCCAGTTCCAGACGCACGCTCCGTTAGTCTCATGACACTGGGATTCCTCGTCAATAAGTCTCGGCTAAACAGCATGAATCGTCTATAGCGCCTCGACAAGGGAAGGCCGGTTCCAGACACGCGCGCTCCGTTGGTCTCACGATATTGGGATACCTACGCGTTATACATGTATAGTGACGCAGAAGATGACCCATCTGGTGCATCGCCTCCTTTTTCGCCTGCTCGCGCCTGTATGGTTTTTCGCATAAATACTCTGATTGAGGCTCTCTTCACCCCCTCATCGTTCCCTCCCTCTTACCTTCAAACACCTCATACAAATCTCTCTTCTCAGACGACAATCATGCAGTTCCGCGTGTCTTCCCTGTTCACTCTCTTCTTCGCCCTTCTCTCTGCCTTCTCCCTTGTGAACGCCACACCTCTGACCCCCGAGGACAGGGTTGTGTTCGCCCCGCATGTCACTTATCCCCATACCGGTACCGTATGGAAAGTTGGTCAAAGGCACAATGTTACATGGTTTCTTCATTTCTTGCCAAACAATGCTCTCTCTGACACCGATCCCATCACTAAAGGGACATATCGAGCCCCCCGAGGCATATCACGAACCCGACTGGCAAGATTTTCCTGCGCCACGGCGACGTAACTTCGCGCACCCCTCTCGCATCGGGCTTCCGCCTCCTTTCAGGCCGTCATGAAATCACAGTCCCGAGTGTGCCAACCGGACACAACTACCGCATTGTCTGTGAGTAATCCATACCACATCAGATCTTATAACATTGCTAATGGAGACACATTAGTGGAGGGAAACTCGGGAGACTTTTCTGACAAATTCACCATCGAGGCCTAAGCGCACGAAGCTAGCCCTCACGATGACGACTTGCGCATTCGACACGAAATCTTTTTTCTCCACGATGGACTATAGAATGGACTTGTACTTCAGTCGACCACCATATGCACATACATAGCAATGTTTTGGACACCAGCCTTTAGTTTAGACTATAGCTGATGTCATGCATTGTTCTGTACCTTTTATCTCTTCCAATGTACCTGTGACCTTCCCAGTATTTCTTTCGTGAAAATCCGATTGACTTGCGATGTTTGGCCACATCAGGAGAAACTCCCGCTCTTCAACCTTCTGCTATTGGCCGGCATTCAACTATTGCTTCTTATTGTCCATGAAATTAGCTCTGTTTGATGTCTAAGATAACGTGGCGACGACGTCGGCGCGGGTGGAACAGGCAGACCTCCCAATTTCAGCCAATAATTAATGTGGATATTCAATCCGCATCGAAAGGGTTCGACGGATCCGTACGTATATCGCGATTGCATACAAGGTCAATAATATATATATAGCGGCTTGAATATAATTCGATCACATGTGGTAACTGTGAGGCTTCGGGAGACTGCATTTGAAGTCGGCGTCGTCACGCTACTGCCAGCCAAAAGATGCTGCGCCAAGATGAAGCATGGAAGAATGAACGCCCCAAAGGCTAGCGTCACAATGATCAGCCGTCAGTTCCATGCTGAAAATTTAGGCAGAGGTCGAAGGATACCGGTGCGATGGTCTGTTCGAAATGCGACGGTATTCAGGGAGATTCTGAGCGCTAGACATGATATTCTGGCACTCGCCCAGTTGTATTGGCATATTCTCTTCCGGCGTACACCTGAGGCAAGTGAGCTCCGGGAGACCGGGGCAGGGAGGGATCTGGCGCAATATAAGTTGCACCAGGCACGTACCCCGTCGCATGGCGGGCTTGAAGAAAAAAAACCAAGGTCTGTTGGACGACTCTTCAGCAGTTCGGCCCCACGCCTTGATCTCATATTGTGGGAGGGTCCTCTTTGTCGCAGATGAGTGCTGGACGCTAAATGTAAATTATAATGCAGTTCGAAACGAAACAAATTGAAACACCCAACATTAATGCCCGGGCCAGCACTGCAAGTGAACATGGCTCCGCGAGGCCGGGCGTTCAGACATTGCCCCAATATGACCTGTTTTATTATTATAGGGCACGAGGCCCGCCAGAACTTGACGCCTGATAGCCATATACATGGTTGGCAAGACACGTACCAGTGGGAGCACGCACTGGGAGCGAACAAGAAAGACTCGGATACAGTAAAGGTGCCGAAAGCCATCAGCGGTTCTTAGGGGTTTCGCCCGCTTGAGCCTTGTAGTCTCTCTCATCTTCACAGCAAAGGCAGCCTACAGTATGCAAGTTCTACCTTCTAATCTCATAACAACATTCTTGGCCGGCTTGATCCCCAGATATATGAATCAAACGTGCTTTGAGAAGGGCTCCCGCTTCAGATGACAGCATACACTCACTTGGCCCTCTCGGCCAAATTTCACGAAAGTTCTACAGCGCCTCGACAGATCGTTGCAAGGCCAAATTGGAATGCGCTTCCTGCTGGTCGCATGCTTTCGGAACATTGAAGCCTATGAACGGATGCATTGCTGTCCTTCGCGGCCTGCCCGTGCCCGTGTGGTTATTTGTATAAATACTCTGGTTGAGTTTCTTCCACTCTTCATCTTGTTCATACTTTTTCGCTTGACTTTTTTCTCTTTCCATTCATCTCTCTTCGCTTTCCCAACACGATCATAATGCAATTTTCCATGACCTCCCTCTGCTCCCTATTCTTCGCCCTCTTCTCTGCCCTCTCCCTTGTGTGCGCGGCTCCGTTGAACCTTGACACCAGGGACGTGTACACCCCACATGTGACCTATCCTCACTCCGGCACAGTCTGGAAAGTTGGTGAGACGCACCATGTCACCTGGTATGTGCATTGTCCCCCAAGCCAGTGCCTCGCTGACGCCACTCATGTCACTCTAGGGACACCTCGAACCCACCTCAGCAGATCACGAACAAGATAGGACAGATCTACCTTCGCAACGGTGACGCGACTTCCTCCACGCCTCTCGCATCTGGCTTTAGCGTTTTGGAAGGCCATCAGGAAATCACGGTCCCCAATGTGCCAGCCGGAAGCGACTACCATATTGTCTGTGAGTATCACTGTTTCATTATATATCCATGCAATGACTAATGGAGGTGTATCAGTGTTTGGAGACTCGGGCGACTGGTCCGACATTTTCACAATTGAGGCTTGAACGCATGCCCAAACCAACCATCACGACGACAACACACATATTTGTTCAAATGCCTTGGCACCTAGATTCTTCACGCACGGACTATAACACTAGTAATGGACTTGTAATCGAACACTTGATCACTCATACTCAATATTCCGGACTTTCGCCTTCAGGCTAGCCACATCACCTACTATGCATTATTCTGTACACTATACCATCTTCGAGTGTACCTATGTACAACTTTCCATCCAGGCAAAATTTCGATGTTACCTTTGATCACCTCGATTAAGATTCTCGGGCTGAGCGCGTTCCAAGTCTGCTTGATGATCAGACTTCAAGCTTCAACACGATGCATAAAAGACACTATTCCCAGAGAACGATTTTACGGAGTAAAGAATCAGAAAATGGTCATGACTATTTCACGATGTATCGAGACCTTCAGCCTGGCACACGCATATTCAGAAATTTCGTGCACGAAACGCTCCAGAACCCCCAGGGCACTGCACAGCAAGCGATAGCAAGAGACTCAATCATTCCCCCAGTCTTTCGGTTCGGCTGCGGATTACTGAGAGCAGCAACATCTCGGCTAAAGAAGAGGAAAGACGGTGTGAAAGGATGAAGTGAGACAACCGTCTGCTTGAAGTTTCTGCGCGACGAAATGGCTTGGACCCTGCGATACCTTTCAGCAAGAGGAGGTTTCGAGAATCCTTCGCATGTCACCGCACGTAGGCAGACCGACGCCGAGAGAGCGAAACTTGAAGTTGATGTGCTCGCCCAACGGACGCTTGGCAAGTGTAACGTCCCTATACCTTTCTGACTTCCGAGACCCCTGTTAGAATCTGCTCCAGCTTTTGCGACTCGGAGTTGACCTTCTCGAGTGATTGGGCCTAATAAGCATTCGAAGTCAGCTTGCAGGCTATGCAAACTGCCTGTGAACAGACACACATGGATCTCTTCTGCGCCGTCGATTATAGCGATGAAGTCTGATACAATTTTGAGGTTTAGAATTTGCTGGCCACCGAAATTCGACTGTAATGGCCCCTTGTGATGCGCGCGTTAAAATGTGTACTGCGATTGTCAGTGCTGTATCCCAGTATATTTTGCCTCGCGTCAAATTCCTCGGGGTCCCTTTCAGCGCCGATCCACGATGACTCTTGCTATAGCGATCTGAGCACGGCGACCGAAATTGTTGAGGATTCGAAGTGAATTCAACTCCTTATGCGGGATCTCACGATTCATCGAGCAAACGACAACGCTCATATGACGAGTGCATACGTACCTCAGCTGCTTCAATAGCGGTTAGACCAGTGATTGCTGCGCGCTTGAGAGTCAGAAGGTGAGATCTTAGATACCAGCAAGCCTGATCAGCGTAAAAGCCTCATGCTTTTTGCAGCATAACCGAGCGGGAAGCTTGATCCAGAGGCCCAAGCTGATGGTACCTTATGGTACCAGATGATTGTAAATGAAGATAACCGCTATTTCATGATGCAGGTCGAAGTGAAAGTTGAGTGAAAGCCAGCCCACTGAGTCCAGGCCAAGCCCGGCGAGCACTGCCAGATCGGGCTGTCCGCCGGACAGATCGTTAGGGGTCATCCCTTAGTACCTTGGCCAATGCTAAATGGATTCTCGTGAGCCTGAGGCCCGATGGATACAACTGTATCCACTGTCCAGGTTCGGGAAGTAGGTACCGGGGAGCAAGAAAGATTTGAAAAGGCTAGAATAGCTGCAGTCGCCCGGCCTGAGGCTCAGGTGCCGACCGTTTTTACTCAGCCCGCCTCCGCTTGTTTAGGCTTGATTTCACTTCCTCATAGCGACCTACTTGAACGCAGTACTGATTTCGACGGCGTCTTGTTCAACTTCATTTTCTTGACCGGCTCGACTACTTGACAAGCGACACAGCGGTGCCTCAAAAAGGCTTCTGCTTCAGATGACTGGACACGTCATTTCCACCGCGGTGCTTGGCTTAAACTTCACGAACATTCTACTGCGCCGCGACCGACCTCATTCATGATCAACGGAAGGCCACATTCAATCATTCAAATGCCTTATCTTCCGGTCTCATGCTGTGTATTGGGCTGAAGCCTGCTCTTCGGGTCTCACGGTAAGATGACCCATCCGGTGCATTGCTTCCCATTCCGGCCTGATCTCGCCTGACCATGTCACATATGTTTCTTGCATAAATACCCTTATCGAGTCTTTCTTCTCTCCTCATTCTGCCCATTCTCTTTCCTCCGACCTTCTCCCCTTTACGTCCATCTTCCATCACCTTTCTTACCACGATCACAATGCAGTTGTCCATGACCTCCCTGTTCTCCCTCTTCTTCGCCCTCCTCTCTGCCCTCTCCCTTGTGAGCGCCGCACCTTTGAGCCTCGACACCAGAGACGTGTACGCTCCCCCCGTGACATATCCCCACTCCGGCACTGTTTGGAAAGTCGGTGACAAGTACACCGTCACATGGTATGTCCTTCTTCCATCTCAAGCTGATACCTTCTAACACCGACACATCACTCTAGGGACGCCTCGAACCCACCGAAACAAATCACGAATAAGATCGGCGAGATCTATCTTCGCCGTGGCGACACGACTATCCTCGATAAGCCTCTTGCAAAAGGCTTCAGCATCCTCAAAGGCCATCAGGAGATCACGGTCCCGGAGGACGTGAAAGCTGGAAGCGATTACCGCGTTGTCTGTGAGTGCCATTGATTTCATGACGTCTTTCGCATTGCTAACAAGGCGCATCAGTGTTTGGAGACTCGGGCAACTGGTCGGAAAAATTCACCATCAAGGCTTGAGTGCACGCTCAAACCAACCCTCACGATAACGACACGCACATTTGTGCCATGACATGTCTTTCTTCACGCACGGACGCTCCCTGATCACGGACTTGTACTCTACTCAATCATTCATACGCATACATAAACATTTCGGACTCCACCCTTTAGCCTATACCACATGCTACGCACTAATCTGTACAATGTATCTTCTCCGGGTGTATCCACCAGCTTCCCAATCACAATCTGTTTCGATGGATGTCACGATTTTCGGGCTACGCACGGCTTCAACACAGCTCGATTATCAGAGACACCATTGCGATGAAAGATTCATCGGGGCGGATGATCTACGTGAAGGCCTTTGAGTAGCGATAAAGCATTTCACGACGCACTGAGGCCAAAGCGGTGATGAACGCTGCCGACTCGAGTAAGTACTTTCTTTATTTCTTTTTGCGTGTACTACGCCCACGCTGGTTCATACCCCAAAATCACTACGATAATTCATTCATGTCTTCTGATGATGCGGGCCGCTGGGAGCTGGTCGATCTCAGGTAAAGCTCGGTGGAGACGCGACGGGCTCACTAGTGAGCAGTCCCTGTACAGGATATCGCGAGGCACGAGGGTTGAAGGAAGTACATCGCGGCTGCCTTTGGGAGACTAAGCAGTCCGAAAGCCGCTTTCAACCAGCGCTTCATGACTTCAACCTCAAGCCATTAAGTATGTACAGGTACGCGTCCCTGGAGTGGGGAAGCTCGCTTAGACATTTCTAAATCAGCAATGCTCCATTTGAGTTTTGAAGTACAGGACTGGTCTAAATACTGATTCGTTACGGTCGTCACTGGCAGCCGGTCTGTAGCCTGACCCCACGAAACGCACAACAAGCATATTTAAGAACAGCCCGTGACCGCAGCATCATGCACCATTCGACTGTTCAAATAGTTATGCTCACTATGGACTGGGTTCCGGTCTCTGGCTGACTCTGGGCTCTTTCTGAACGGGTTGGAAGCATCTGGATTTACTTGAAATTTTCCGAATTGGCAGATAGTAGGGGTGTAGATGATGTCTGGGTCAGAAGAAGTTTCAGAAAGGGAATGGGTACTGATCTGCAGAGTATACGCAGAGGCCTTAGAAATATAGATGTTCTGAGCAGTATGACAGCCTTGCCAGTGGCTTGACAGCAGTGTCTGATTAGGGGGTTTGCTCAGACAGAGCAATTTCAGACATAGTTCTTCGGTGGGAGGGTCAATCTAGTTCAATTTTGTGCTACTATATATACATACAGTGCTTTGCAGCCTGAACTGCACCAGAAACAGTGGAAATTGGGCAGGGTTGTGGCGGGAATGTTGGATGCAAAAAGTCCGAGAGAACAGGCGCTGACAGGCAATGACAGCGGCGGCGACAGTTGACTAAGCTCTCCGCAGATTGGTAAGCAAGCTGACAGCTGCTGTCATAACGATAGAGCATTTTCAATCGACCAGGACTCAGCCGCCACAAGCCAAACAACTGCCTATTTTGGCCGAACTAATCGCGCTCACTCTCTCAGTCTCACATTGTCGCGCACATTGGTGATTATTGTCTCAATACTTCTGCAACATGGCTGGCAACAGGAGACACATACCCGTAGCTCATATAACAATTTCATATTTGATTCGATTTTTGCTGCCACTGGTCGTGAAGACAATGTCCCGCCGCCACTGCATGTCCTGATTCGGTTGTTTGGCCTGTGGCGGGGCGATTCCTGGCCGATTGAAAATGCTCTATCGTTATGACAGTAGCTGGAAAATCGAGATATAGGGGGAGGCAAGCTCCCCCTATCATACTTCACCAGCCGGTTTTCTTTATCAACACAACACGGGACGGATTACTGCTCGTCTCTCCATCTATAAACCATGTTGCTCTGATAAATCCGGTTGCTCTGCCGCCCGGTTCTATCAAACCCACCTGTGATTCCCAACTACTGATGGCAATAAGCCCGGGTACGCTGGCAGCATGCCCGGGCTAATTCGCTGGAACGTACGCCTAAGTCCCGCTCCCGCTAAATACCTCTAAAGCTGACCTTTCACCGACAGTCATTTGGCCTGTCGCCGCAGGCGTAGGGCGTTGGCCAGCCTTTGACAGCTGTCGCACGGGACCTGCCGTTGCCACGTCCGCCGCCGCCGTCAGGTACGGCCGCGCTCATCGTCGGCCACGACGCGCACGCCCCTCCGCTTCATCTCCATGGGTTCTGGGCCTATCGGCGAAGGGGAAAGCGTTATCTATAGCTGTGGAGGAGGCCTATCATGCTATCATATTGTAGTTTACTGCATTGGCTCGTTGTCATCAAAAACAGTCCCGCTCTTTGGCGGCGGCGGGGCCCGCTATTTCATTATATACATATCAGTTCGGGGTGCTTTTTGGGGTAATATGTATGTGCATGGCTGTTTATAGCTAAGTAGAATAAAATTAGCAGCGATAACAATAACTTGAACATAATGCCTATTTATCTGCAAGGATGTTAAGCAGATCTGCCTCGTCCTCCTGCTCCTCAACCTCCTCCTCGTCGTCTTCAGCCTCGCGCTCTAGCTCCAATTCCTCAGCAGTGAGAGCTGGAATAGCATTGTCAATGGTGATTGGTGTATCAGAGACGGTAGTGCTAGGAGCGGGCGGGCGCCATGATGCGGGGCTTCCGAGGCCCGTGTCCAGTGCAATTCCGGGCTCCAAAGAGCCTGAGAACCCCTCTAGTCTGCCTATAGCGGCCAGGCGCCGACGATGATGATTATTGAAGCGGCCCCTAACGAGACGGTGGATGGCGATCTGATGTGCAAGTATAGGGTCGGAAAGGCGGATGCGCTCTTCATGATATTTGAGATAGGCCTCCTCGTCACGCAGGTGCGTGACAATGCGTCGTATCTCATTGTTGCATCGGGTGATCTCCTCGGGGGCTCGAAGGAGTTTGAAGTATTGATCTATTGCTTTGCGCCCTGTTGGGGTCGCCCACGGCCGTTTGCGGATGTCTTGACGTGTATCCCGAAGCAAGTCAAAGTCGGATAAAAATGCATACTTGATGACCTCCTGAGCATTGAGCATTGGGCGCGGCGGATCCAGCACAAGTGCAGCAGCGTTGTAGCGTTCCACTGCAGTCCTGACGGCGGCGGAGCGCGTTGAAAGTGCCTCGCCCATGTGGCGCCGTCGCTTATAACCTAGTTTTGGTGTGATTATTAGCAATATGAATATATGGCAATCTCAAAATTTGACTTACCCATTCCTGCGCGGTTCATTCCTCCGAGCTCGAAGAGCCGTGCGACTACGAGCCCCTCGAGTGTGTCAAGCGCTCGCTGATAGCTGCGCATTGCCACCATCCTCCCGGTCTCTTGGTACTCCAGTGAAGCAGCGGTCCACCGTGTCTGTATTCCGAGGCGGAGTTCGAGACTCTGGACATGAGAGATAGCGGCGGCATGGTTTTCGATAGCGTGGCGACGGCGAGCTTCAATGGCATGTGTGTTGTCACGAGTTGTCGGGTCGGTGGTGTGAAATTGAACACTTCGAATGGCGCGAAGGATCTCCCTAGAGAGAGGCGCATGCCGTTAGATAAATAGAGACAAACATGCAAAGAATGGTGCTTACTCGCAGTGCCATAAATGAGTCAACCGCTGGTGATACTCCATTGTCAGAGTCTCCTGCGGAGGCTCTTTTTTTAGACCCCGCAGATACTCCTTCTCTTCGGCAAGCCAGCTTTCAAATGGCGATTCTCCAGCGATGCCGAGTGCAGCTTTGGAGATCTCAAGGGCCGCCGGATAGTGCTTCAGAATGTCGAGGGCCTTTTTGTACATGGTATGGATGTATGTAGCTGGTATTCAAGCAGGTAATAAGTAGTAGTTAGATGAGATCAAATATCAGGTACGCACTCATACTCATGTAGTTCTCGAAATTGTCAGTATCTCTGAAGTGCGCGGCGATTGCTTGGCGTCGACGAAACCGGCCCATTGAGCGGGTGGATCCGGCGTGCATGTTTGACTTTGAAAAGGCCTGCTCGCATACACCAAGCGCCTCAAGCCCGAGCCCGTCAACGTAGGTGGTAAGGTTGTTGAGCTGGCACAGTCGGTTGTGAGCATGTCCGTGAAACGCGTCCACAAGAACGGTGTGGTTGAGCTCTTTCGCACGGGGCCCGAGCATGCTGTTGGCTAGTGTTTTGCTGTGCGAGCAGCCAATGTCGAGGCCGGCACCTTGATTTGCGCCGTGCTGCTCCAACATTCGTGCTGCCGTTGCCAGGCCGTATTTTGATCTATAAATGGTGGTTAGTATGATAGGTGAATGAAAGTGCAAGACTTACTGCTCCCCAGAACGATACATGTCTGCAATGGTCAGGTTGAAGCCGTGGCGGCAAAATGAAGCAAAAATGCCTGTTTCGCCAAAGCAGCCCCAAGAGCGCGCGGTGGCTTCGGGTTTCATATTTTTCCACCTTTCTCGGCACGTACCATCGTCATCCTCCTCAGGCTAAGGTTCGAGGGTAAGTAATCACACTGTAGACATGTCAAATATGTGGCACATACGTCACGATTCCTTGTCCCAGGAGGCATCGCCCATTTGTCGACCTCGGTGCGGCTGATGTACATGTTTCCTGGAAAAATGACCCGCGTGTCAATGCTTTCAATTAAGGGCCCGAGCAAAGGGCCCCCTTCCTCTGGCAAAGCCCGTCGCTCGAATCGCTTCAGCGAGTCGTTTCCGTCCTCTGCCCAGAGCATAGAGAACTTCATGTTTTGTTCGCCCTCCACCCTATACATACAGGGAGGGCAGACGTTCTTGATATTCCAGTTGGGGTCGCTGCGGCCGAGAGCGCTGTTGACGCGGGCCTGAGCATTCGCACGGATTGCAAGATAAAGGTCATATGCGATAGAAAATAGTTTTGACCTGTGTCTGGCGTAGACTCCCTAGCCGCACATAGCACCATAAGTATAGGCGTTTTCGATTTGATGGGCCTTACCCCTTGTAGATCTGCCATGGTCCGAACCCAGGCCTGGATGGAGAGCTGCGGGCACCGAAAGTGAGCCACCCGATAAAGCTCCAGGTTCTCAACGGTAAAGCCAAGTGTTGGTGTCTGCGGCGCAGTCGGAATTATGCCTTTCGCAACAATTGCGGGGCATGGGCTAATTGCAGTTGCCGGATACGCAATGGTCACATCGTCCGCGCCTGTGGAGCACATTAGTGATGC
The DNA here is from genome assembly GCA_014898675.1 of Athelia sp. TMB. Lineage (NCBI taxonomy): Eukaryota > Fungi > Basidiomycota > Agaricomycetes > Atheliales > Atheliaceae > Athelia > Athelia sp. TMB. The sequence continues at coordinate 103,677 of JACXVL010000078.1, read as the reverse complement.
AAATACGTGTATGGATGGGTGTGCAAAGACGCACTCAGAGTATCCTGTGCAGTGATGTGATAGAGTATCGTAGGATCATCCGTATGAGCCTGCGAAGGTTGAAGTGATTTGGTGTGGTCGCGATGGTAAATAAAGAGAGTGTAGGCATCGGTTAGGGCCTCAATTTGAAGGTTGAAGCCTTGTTGGCGTTTTTCGTTGCGATCTCGACGTTTGCGCCAGTCAACCCTTCGCATTTTTCTGTGAGTCCATCAGTAATACACACAAAGTGGTTTAATAATAAATCGCACCTTGGAATCACTGCAGCTGCTATTGCACCAATTTCTCCGCCAGCATGACTGATCTCAATAGGCTGGTGACCATGAATGATATCATTGTAATCATCCATCTCGACATCTGCATCCATGGACAAGTTTGCGGCACTGCTAGCCGCCTGTTGAGCCAACTGGTTTAGCTCATCGCGCGACATTGCTGAGGTTAATGAATGAGACTTGAGGGCAGTGTAAAGATTTATTATGATATACCTTGTCTCCGTGAAGCATGTCTGTGTGCTGCATTTTGCTTGTGTTTTACAATTCCTGCGGGGGACAGCACCAGTGGTTTTCCGGCAGTTTTGGTTGGTCGCCCAGTGGATGGCCCGTTCTGCTGCAATCGCGCAAACTCACCAAATGCTTTTATGCTGCTCTTTCGTCCACCGAGCTGATCAGAACGTCGGAAAGGAATAGGCGCAGACATAGACGAGACTCAGCGTAAACGTGGAATATGATTGTTGATCAAGAGGTGCGTGAATCACGAGACTTTAACTTACTTTCTGCTATCGGTTTGACCAATGGGCTGCAATTATCATGTTGGGCGCACCCTAGTCTATGCACAATCTGAGCACTCTCAGTATATTATACTACGTGACTCGAGCAACAATAATATCTATTCGGCACAGTATGCATGCTCCTCCAAAAGTCTGACCTCAATGAATGTTGTTTCGGAAAGGATGAGCGCATATAAGTCCATAGTCTGTAAAACTAAGTCCCTCACCAACTCTGCGTCACTGCAAACATTGGCAGGCATGCTTCCTGCATCCTTGAGTTTGCGAATCATCTGCCGACCTTCAGCACAATGATTGCGCAATGTTGTAAGCACAGCATGCGTTTCTTCAGTGCCCAGCTCTTCCACCTGCCGTAGCTCATCATGGAATGCCTTCCGCCACCGCTGCTCAGATCCCCAGTCATCTGCGTAGCTCCACGTATGATATTTCTGCCGTACATTTCGTAGCTTATCTGCAAGGCTGTCACTTGCAGAGCTTGGTGCATCCGCCTCGGGGCCTTGAGTTGGTGAGTTGATTTTCGGTACCTGCTGACTGCTTGTAATTGTATCAGTGGTTGAAGCGACACCCATTCACTGAAGTACTCACCTAAGCTTGAGCCCGAGCCCTTGACAAGCTTGGCAAACACCGCCCTTGTAATCGCCCTCCGGAGTACAGGGGTCGTCCACCAGGCTTTCTGGGAGCGCTTGCAGCATTTCAGCTACACTCCTCCGCCTGCGCTGCTCTCGTTCGCTGGGGAGAGTGCCGATGTGAGCAATTTGAAACTGTGATGCAGAAACAAAAGGTATACATTTCACGAGACCTGCGCAAACGCTTCAGCACAAACCTACGGCATATGAAGGTGCGCACGGACGTTACTCACTTTGCCTTCCGCACACGGTCTTTTGCCCTTCTCTCCTCTTGCACACTATCCAGAGGTTAGTGCTAGATGCAGCATGGGGGGCGCCGTGCAAAGTGCTCACCGCGGGTCTAGGCTCTTACTCTGCTTCTTTCGGGTGTGCAGTTTTGCTTCTGGGTCGCTCATTGGATGAATGTTGAGGCAGTAAGCAGTGGAGGGGCAACAGCGCCGAGTCTGACCAACAGTGGCTCGGACAGAGGGTGCGTCGGCAGCAGTGTCCAAGGCCTGTCCGCATCCGTCCGTATTCCTGTCCGCATGGTGTCCGCGGCAAGCAGAAACTGCATTTTCTGACTGCCATATAGTCTCGGATGAGCCAGGAATTCACTGACGTACTTTTGAATGTATACTTAGCTCCGTATCAAATTTATAGCGGTGAGGGAAAATATAAAATAATTTTGAATATCTGATTTCGGCGCGAGGCCACACATGCTTGCATGTAATAGCTGGAGCACGTTCAGTCATTTCCGAGTGGCAGATATCAAACATGTTACTTACATCGGATATATGCACTTCATTACACATATACAGCATTCAAATTAACTGCTCTGGCAGCGAGATTCAGCTAATAGTCAAAGTGAAAGTTCAATCATTAGTGGCTGGTTATACATGGTTGCTACTTGCGACTGCGCACGCTGCGAAGCTCATCCAGCGTCGAGAATAGCTTGATGCCGTCCTCCCAGCGCCGCTCACCCTTGGCCTTGTCCTCCTCCACCTGAGCTCGCGACCATCCTGCCGTCCGCGAGCGCTCAGTCTGAAACCCGTGCTCAACCCATCTGAAGAGACCGCCGGCTGCGTACTGCGTGAAGGAGTAGCGCGTCTCACCTTCTTGGATGGGGGTGTTTGAGTGTTGAACGGTTGCTGATGGTATTAAAATTGTTGCCCCCGGTGGAAACTCGATAACGAGCTTCAAATCCCACAGAATCAGGTGGCCGCCGAGCGTAGGGTTGAAAGAGCCGAGCGCAGTAATTGCACAGAGGCCGTAGGGAAGGTTGTTGGCATCGGTATGCGGAAAGCAACACGTTTGGGGTCCGAAGTTCACAGTGGCGCAGGGAAACACACTATTTTTGAAGTTTTGCTTGAGAAGAGGGTAGCGGCGAAACAGCAGGCCCAGCGTACTGCGATAATAGCGATATAATTGAGGGCACCAAAACGCGAAAGCACCTGCCGCTGCAGCTCAGTGAATTTACCAGGGGGAAAGAAAATAATTTGCACGCACTCGACGCAAAGCCCGCAAGGCGGCGAACGGCACGTGACCCCAACAGGTTGGACAGGGCGCGGTCGTTGGCCTCCAAATGGACTAGATTTCCAGGTTGCTGGCGGCACACATCAGCATATAAGCTGCGGGAGGAAGGGGGATGCGCGCACCTTTTGTCCGCCACCAAAGGAGACTCCTTTGGCAAGGGCCGGAAAGTCACCGCGACGGTGTGCGCTACAGCCTTTTGGGAAGCTGCATTGGCGGCCGGCATCCTGGATGAGCGCTGCAGCCGCTCGATGTGCTTCATCCCAGCCTGGGTCGTCAGGCCTTCCTGTGCAGACGCCGAAAATACGGCCCAGGCGGTCCAGGATGGGAATAGGAGTTCTGGCGCTCTGTTAGCCAGTCGCGTGCCTGCCGCTTATACATCACTCACTTTCCATCCCATTTTTTGACAACATGACCCCATATGCTCACGCATTCCTCCACCGTCCACAGCCGCTTTGCCGCACCGCTGTCGCGCACCCCTTGGTAGGCCGTGGCTACGTGCGGCATTTCTGCCGCCATGAAGTCCGCTGCGAGAGGCTCGTGCGTCGAGAGGTGCCGCGATAGGAATGCGCGTGTTTCAACGCAAACGCCGTGGGTACGCGCCTCCCGCCGCCGCGCCTCTCTTTCCTTCCCGCAGCGCTTATTTCTCGCCGCTTTCCAAGCCTTCGCAGAGGGCGCTGATGGAGCGGGTCCCATTGCAGCTGGAGGACGAGCAGCTCCAGACGGCTCCGCAAGGTGCTGTGCGAGGGTGGGGCGAGGCGGCGCCGGCAGCGGCGCGCGTTCGCTGAGGCGGCCCCCGGCTCCGTATGCAGGCTCGCCCTCGCCCTCATCGAGGCCGTATTCGCAAGGGCGGCCGTACGCACGCTCAAACACATCCCCAGGTGCGCTTTCATCCACCTCGTCTGCGGCACGGTCGAACACGCCTCCGCATGCGCCGTCGCCTGCATCCCCCACAGGGAACAATGCCGCATCGTCGATTGGACGAGCATCGACGGCAGGGGTTGCGCTCTCGCGGCAAACTGCAGCTTGCAGCAGTTTGCCAAAGTCGAAGCCAGCAGTCGGGGCCGCAGACAGTGTATCGGCGCCGATCATCCACGGGTTGAACGCCCTGCCTGACCTCGTCTGGGCCGCTGCGCTTAAGCAAAGATTCACCATGTAGAGGGCATGGTCGCTTACCTCGCGTGTCACAGACGGTGCAGGGCCTGTGGGGGAAGGGTGGTCAGCGCGCAGTCTTGAGCCTACAGCAGCCCAGCACGAGCACAGCCGGCGCGAGTCCCAGGCGGGGTCTCAACATAAGGCCACTGGAGCTGAGCTGTAATATAATGAACTCACCATTTCGCTGATGCATTGCGTACTGCTCCTAATTTGAGGGGCCGTGCGTGATAGGTGCGAGGAGGAGGATGCGCCGCAGTGTGTTGACTGTTCTCACACTTGTCTGCAACGGTTTGTGGGCGCGCGTTTACCTAATAGTAAGGGTTCAACCTTGTTGTCTCTAAACGTGCTGTGAGCGCAACGTTGAACTAGTCTGGCGAATGGTATGATGAATTTTTTCTCGTATGCGGCTCTCTGTTAGCTTGAATGGTTAGATTCAATTGTGGCAAGGTGAGGCAGCACAAATTTGGCTCAAGTGCTGACAATGATGAATAATTACTCACTATTGCCTTCAGCCGAGTATGATACGCATGCATAGGCTACATGTGCTACGCAAGATGAGTACGGGATGGCTAGGCATCTCAGAAGACTGCGTCTGGACACTGTACGGTTGCTACTGGCTCTGAGTCGAACATGCAGACAGCTTCAATATCTAAACACGGCCAGCATTGACACGCACCTGAAAATCTCTGAGAGCTCCGAAACACCTTGTTGACTAGTAGCTGGACTGAGCTATAACAAACCACTGGTTTGAGAGTCTTACTGTGGTTCCAAACCGCCAACACGTGATGGCGCTGGGCAGAGTTACAAATTTTACACTGACAACCAATACCCTGTCACGCACCCCACTCTGCATATCCAGTCACTCAAATCTACACCGCCAAAAGCATATGTCGGAGCCCCCAGTACATACTGCATCCCTTCTTTTCCATGATTGGAATGGTGAAGCTGCGCCCAGCGCCCTCAACCCCAGCATAAACCCGCCCGCCAATTACCAAGAGCCACTTGCAGCCGAATTATTCCCCATTGATATGGATATCGGTGCCTTCGACTGGGAGGAAATCATGAACGGGATTGATCCCAACGTCGATTTCCCTCCCCTACCCCCTATCACCACCAACGCCTCGCAGCCCAACCTACTCCCGTCACCCCCCAGAGCGGCACCCTCCATCCTTCCTGACGCGCTTATCAACGCTGCCAGTGACGCTTCCAATAGCGCCTCCAGCGACATGCTCATAAACACACCAGCTGGCGCGCCCATGGCGCGTAGCACCCCGCAGAATCGCGTTGATCTTCAGCCCGACGTGATGCCCGGCTCAGGCCCCGCAAACGACAACTCCAGCTCCAACGAGCCAGCCGCCGACATGTCGAATGGCGCTCATACCCCAGAGCACCGTGCTGACACGCTTTCCGGAGCCAGCTACACGCTGAATGATTACGAGGCAGGCGAAGAGCACTCCGATGACGACGCGAACGTAGGGAGTGTTCGAACGCGTCTCAAACCGCCAGCACACGAACGCGCAAGGAGGAAAGTGACGACGGCTGTGAATAGGGAAAGGAAGGAAGCTGCCGATGAAGAGGCTGTGGAGATAAGGGCTAGGAGAGACAAAGAGAAGGCCGAGTTCAATGAAAAATATTGCTTCGCACCTGACTACACGCACCCCTCTTTCAACGAGGGGAAGATGGTCAAGAGCTCCCGCGTCCCGAGCGCCAGCAATGCGCTGAATAGCAAGGCGTCCACTTATTTCAATCAAGGTATGCGCCACTACATTATAGCAAGGTCAATAACTTATCTACGCTCAAATCTCAGGCAGAGCTCCTGGCGAGAGATTCAACATGCCACAGGTGATGGCGCTGATGAAGCTGGACCCGGAATGGTGTACACGAGCAAGCGAGATGGAGCAGGGGGAGCAGAATGAGTTGCGCTCATTTCTAGTGAAGAAGCGCGAGCAGGAGAATATGGCTGCCCGCCCCACTCGCCTTGCGAGCTCAAAGACCGCTGATTCTTTACTGAAGAAAATTAATGAGGATGTAAGCCGTATCACGAAATTGCGAAAGCCACTCAGCTGACTTAGCTTCTGCAACAGTTGCACCGGCTGCAGGACCAGACCGGCTGCTTGTACTTCATGATGAGTACAAAGAAGGACCACGACTCAGCAGTCAGAGCCGGCCTAATGGGGTCCGAGGGCCTCTACGATTTTTTTATGGACATGTATAAGCTCAATCCATTTGATGTCGCCAAGGACCTTCAAGTCTACGCATTGCAAAAGAAAAGGGGTACGGACACATCTCAAAAGCATAAATATGCCCTCCTGACTATCTCGTCCAAGATAACATCTCGGGCAAATCCATCGACAGCCTTCGAAAGCTGCTAGTAAAGCTCATTCAGAGCAGCATGTGTGAGTGTATTGATCCGATTCGTGCTGATAACGCTTGCTCACTCACTATCCAGCTATGATACTTCAGCCCGGCCATCAAATCCCGATGTCCTACAAGAATTTCCAGGTGGATATTGTCGAAAAATTTTATATCAAGATAATTGGCTGGCCGGAAGGCATCCCGTTCATCAAGCCAGCCGATATTGGGAATATAGAACATCTGCGTAAGCTCATCAAAGCGTTTAAGACAGGCGACGCATACTGGAGGCCGCTCAACAAGGGCGAAAAAAAGAAGACTGATGACGGAGCGAAAGCACGCCGGGAGGCAGGCATACCAGCAAAGGATACGCGCAAGAGGCGCAGCGACTACGGCGGTACGCACAACAAGCCCGATAAGCGCAAGGCTGCCGACACAAGCAACAAGGAGAATGGGCCGACGCCAAAACGTGCTCGCATTACAAGCCGCGAGCTCATCGCCTCGGACGAGGAAGATCACGAGGACGAGGACGCCGGCGAGGCCGATGATGGTGGTGAGGTCGGCGAGGTCGGCGAAGGCGGCGAGGGCAACGAGGGCGGCGAGGATGAGATTAGTGACGGTGAAGACTAGCACTGCATGCTGGTACGCCACCCTATAGCCTCTCCAGCGAATGGTCGCTAACTCTAGATGTTTAACTAGGCCTATTGGTCGTCATCCAAGTTCATGTACTTATGTCTCCGTCCCACCTCGAGCCCTCATTATATCTATGAACCTGAACAGTAACGTGCCGTCACCTTACTGGTACTTTTTTTATTCATTTCTTGTCTGTCATTACTCTGAGGTACAAAGGGCATATCTATATTGTAGCAAAATATATAGTAACTCATTAGGCCTCCCACGTAGCAATACATCACACTTTCCCCTGCACCGATAGGCCCAAAACCCGTGAAGATAGAGTGGAATGCGTGCGCGCGCCGTGGCCGACGATGAGCGCGGCCGTACCTGACGACGACGACAGACGCGGCAACGGCGGGTTGCGGGCGACAGCTGTCAAGGGCTGGCCGATGGCCCACGCCTGCGGCGACAGGCCAAATGGCTGTTGGGGGAAGGTCAGCTTTAAAGGTATTTAGCGGGAGCGGGACTTAGGCGTACGTTCCAGCGAATTAGCCCGGGCATGCTGCCAGCGTACCCGGGCTTATTGCCATCAGTAGTTGGGAATCACAGGTGATCAAACCTTGGCGCATCACCATTCTTCATGAAGACCGTTGATCAATCCCTGACGCCTCATTGTTTCTTGGGGCCGCCACCATCCTCCTTAAACTTTTCTAAGCATGGGGTGCTAGAGGGGGCTTCATGGTCAGTTTCAGTGGGCAACGAGGAGACGCTAGTCATCACATGAGAGAGTCGCTGGAGCTGCGTTGGAAGATTTGGCGTCATATCCGTTTCGAGGGTGCTGAGGTACCCAAAGCCCCCTTCTATGCCCAAATGCCGCTGAATGCTAATGATCTATGGTGTAGGCGCTCTTCCGCCGGGACACATTCGCGCCTGCTGTGCACAAACACTCCGGTTTTCGACCTTATCAATTGCGAAGCAAGAAACCCCACATCCTCTTTCGTATCTCTATGCAATCCTCGCCCACCCCCACTTTATACCTTGTGCGCCTTTGCTGGACTACGGAACTTCAATGACACGACCTACGCGTGGGCTTACACGGCACAGAGCGCTCGGGCGGTATTCTGGCACTCCTTAGTCGACGCAGAGGCCCGACGTTCTTCATGTATATTGCCCTTGGCCGTCCACTCCCCATTTCCTCCGAAATGCGTACGATAGAACAAGATCATGTCGACGCGGGGAGTTGTATTCGATCAACACATCACTCACAGGCGCTATGCAAATCCCTCAACAATACGAAGAGATCTTTCCCCGCTCCATCGTACCCTCGGGCAGTAGATAGGATGCCTCAATGAGTGGAGGACAAAGCCAGATGCTGTGCAAGAAGATTGTTCATCGACGTCATGCATATAGACACTACGGTATGCTATCGTTCCTGTTTCATTTTCCGACTGAAGCTGACCAAAGAATGCCAGGTTCGATGCACTCATAGATGGGTCTGACACGCAAACCTACGCGCTCTATCACATTTCTGTATCGACGCCGCCCTCCTCAAATGAATGTCAACATTCCCACTTGCAGCAGCTACTTTTATCCATCCAGGCTCGCTGCACCCCGTTTGGTTGTTATTCGCAAACCTGCCACTTTTCCGAGCGCCATCCCCGGAAGTATCATAAGCAAATCAGGTGGCGTCACTGCTCGTGAATCAAATATCTTTCCCATCCTTCGTCGTGGCACGGGTTAGCTGGTCTATTGGAGCCCGTCGTGCCGCACAGACAGCTCCATCGTCGTCCTTCGAGATCAACCTTAGCATCGCATATGCAAAGAGGTCGTGCCATCCCCTCCCTGAAATTCAACCGACGCCATGTATATTTTGCCCGCTACCCGACTTGTTCAGTGAGCGGTAGTGGACGATGAACTACTGTCTGAGCAGAGATGAAGAGGAGGGGGAGATCGATCGACGCCGAGCAAGGTTAGGATGCAAGTACAATCAGGTGTGCGTACATGAGCTTCCACCCGCGATCCGCAGGCGCTGAGGAAGCATATGGAGGGAACAGAGGCGGAAGCGGTGGTGAGGCTGGTTGATAATCATTGAGAACTCGAAACTGGTCAAGGCACATCACATTCGTTTTGTTCTCCTAGATACAGGTGCAAACATTTGGGTCCGAGTCTTCATGCATCCTACCGTTCTTCTCCTTTTCATATATGTGCATCGTATCCTGCGTTTACGTTCGCCAATTTACCACCTTTTGACTCGTCATATTCCAACGTGGCGAGTCTTGATATTCATCAGGATCCACCGATTGTGAATGACGCACCTGGTGGCGCGGGAGCAGCTGTTTGTGAGCGGGGCGTATGATGGGGTGGTAAGGCTGTGGGATGTGAGGAGCGTGAAGGGCGCGGTGGCGAGCTTCCACACGGGCGAGGGTGAGGGCGGGAAGGGGGGAAAGGTGCTGAGTGTGGATTGGCAGGGGTGCGTGGTCGCTGTGGGTGGCGAGGGCGGGTTGGAGGTGTGGCGCGTTGGCGAGGGCGGTGTGAGTGTCAGTGGATGAGCGTAGTGCTGCTTGTATTAATATTGGGAATATCGCTAATTGTATGTGAAGGTGATCCTGTAACACTTTAGTTTAGGCCTTATCTTGCACAAGTTGACTCTCGAATACCTGTTCGATATCAATCCCTTCAACTACACTAGACAACGTCCAATGCAGTGGGCCAGTGGCAGAGGATTCAAAGGCAGCGTCTTCCCTCCTATGGTATGACTGTGGGAGACTACCCGGGACGGCCCGGGAATCCGGCAGCCTGCTTCGAGCTTACTTTTTTACTTCCCTCTCTCATACAACGGCCACTGACTGGCCACATATGTCAAAACCTGCTAGTTGGAGTGGTTCGGCCTTCGATTTCTCGAATACCCCAAATCTGCAATGACTCAAACTCCAATCAGGATCTTTGCCGGCTCTCGCCGCTCGCTGGCCCATTTGGGCACTCTCGGCTCAGCATGGCCGTTCTGAGCGCCAAGTTTGGGCGGAGCTACGCTGCAAAGTCCAGATCTTGCTTATCGCCATCCATCTATAGCTGTAGCCATCCTCATCATTCCATCTTTCGTTGGTATTGTTCTGTGCCTTCTGCTATGTCACGGCGAAGTCGCGGCTCCACCCCCGCAACTCGAGGTTCCGTCCCCACCAACCGTGGTTCAACTCCCGCTCAACGCGGTTCCACCTCCACAACCCGTGGTTCGACTTCCGCAAATCGTGCTAAGACCCCAATAAGTCGTGCCTCGACCCCGACACATCTTGCACCGACGCCGACGCGCAACAACACGGATGATGCAATAGCGCTCCTCACACTCGCCAGCAAGATCCCGCCAGACGCTTTTCCTGCGCTCAAAGGCGTGGCATCGAAAGCTCTGTGCATCGTCGATGCGGTCAAGGTATAGATTCAAAGGTCCTACGCGATGATGGCATGTCCGACTAACAGAACACCGATGATGTGTAGAAATTCAAATCAAGCCGTCAAGAGTGGACAAGTCTTGGCCAATTTGTACAAACCGCCGCGACTGATTTCATTCGATTGCTTGGCGATAGGGACATCCCAGAAATTCCAGAAGCCAAGCAGAAATTGCAGGATTTATTCCAGTGAGTGTAGATCTACCAGAGTTGGTCGCTGAGCTTAACGATGCATGCAGGGTGCTCGAAAAAGTTCAGATCGACATCGAAGCAACCCAAAACGGATATCCGCCTGGGCGAATTCGCCCGGTGAGCAAAGACCGTCAATTAGTAGCGGATATGAAAATTCAGGTGGATAGTGTCTCGACCCCCTTTGGCCCTCAAGTACGTTCGCCATGTGATAAAGATTGTTTGGCTCCTTATAATCTGAGCTTTCTAGCGAGCTGCTGTCAAAAGTAATGAGACTATTAGCTCAAAGGAGCTTCTGTCGAGAATCATGCAGAGATACGGAGATGTCGCGCACTCTCAGCTCTCTTCGACTAATAATAGTCCGACCCCGGGCAATCAAGAACCACCCCCCCATGAGCACGTCAATCGCTCGACTAATTGGATCCCAACCCCGGGAAATCAGGAACCATCTCCTCATGAGAACGTCGATCACTCGACTGATAGTACCCCGACCCCGGACAATCAGGATCCACTAGCACACGAGAACCTCAATCGCTCGACTATTTATGCACCTGTTGTAAGCAACCTCTGTACGCTACATATAAAATTATATCTCACGACGATCAGAATTTCACCTCAATCCACAATGCGCATGTCTTGAATGTACGCGGCAACTCTACGAACAAGATTCGCGAAGGGAATGTAGTAATGCACGTGAATGTCGACGCCACAACAAATATTTTACGCCGTTAGTATGACTCTCCATTTCGATAAAGCTTGCTCATAACAAGTGTTGGCTCTTAGTTCCACATCTTTTGAAGTATGCGGAGGGCGCATCGTGGAATCCCACGTTGGCCTGCTTACTTGGCACCCGAGTTAAGATACTCACCGAGATCGATGTGTGGTCTTGGGCGCTAGACGATCGGATTGTGCTCTGGCTAAAAGACGTCGCAGGATCTGGCAAAAGCGCCATTGCCCATACCATCGCAAAAATGCTCCACGACCAAGGTCGTCTTGCCTCCTGTTTCTTCTTCAGGCGCGATGTTGCTTCCCTTAGTAATGCTCAGCTGCTCGTCATCAACATCGCACGCGACATCGCATCGTGCGACGATGCCATCGCGGAGGACATCAGGAGAATTTTAGAGAGTAACCCTGCGCTGGCTTCTGCACATATTTCTCGACAGTTCGCGGAACTGATCGCAGGGCCACTTTGTCGGAGGGGAAGACAATCGCCGTTCATCGTGGTCATCGACGCACTGGACGAAAGCATGTCCATAGACGAAGATACTTCTCTATTGGATATTCTTTCCAAAGATGTCTTAAAGGTTGCGGGTCACCTCCGTATCATGGTCACCTCACGGCCAACGAAATTCATCACCCAGTTTCTCGCTGGTCTTGAGCATATCAAACCGCTTGAGATCAAAATCAACTCGGATGAAAACAAGACCGATATCGCACAATACATCAAAACCAAATTTCTGAGTCCCAACGTAAGAAAGATCATGGGACCTGCTTGGCCAGACGAGCCAGTGATCTATACCTTGGAAAAACGCTCAGACGGCCTCTTCATATGGATAGTGACACTCTACAAGTATCTTTCCAGTGACAAAACATACCAGCCCAGAAAGAAGCTTGACGACCTTCTCTCAAAATCTGCCAGGCCTCTAAAACCGGAGGAGCAAATGGACGATCTATATGCGGATATCCTTGAAACCAACGGTAACTGGGAGGACCCAGCTTTCGTGGAGGACTACCAAACTGCTCTGGGAGCTGTGATGGCGGCCAAACACCCGCTATCACTCGCCGCTCTCAGGGCCTTGCACAGCAGCAGCAGCTTCACTGGTGGGGTTTTTGCGGAAGGACTCCTTGAAAGACTCGGATCAGTCCTTGTTGGATTTGACCGTCCTGATGAGCCCATTCACATAATTCATGAGTCATTTCGCGAATTTGTCGCGGGGAGAGCCAAAGACGCCGAGCACACGCGCAAGTTTCACATCTCGGAGAAGGAGCACAGCGCAAATCTAGCGGAGCTCTGTCTTCAAATAATGGTACGGGAATTTGCAGCGGCACCGATACCTGGTACAGGATATCTTGCGGAGGAGGCGGATGATTTGTCTGTCATTCCGGAGGTCACGAATGTCTCTGAGCAGCTTCTCTATGGCTGTGAATCTTTGACAGACCACATTGCCGATGTGGAAATCGCCACCGCTACCTTGACGGCAGAAATGCAGAAATTCGTGTCACACCACAGCCAGGTGTGGATGGAGATTGTTCCGTCCGTTAGCATCTTTCGTGGATCACTAGCCTTGATGCACTGGTTAGAGGTGAGCCCTTCGTTCGCAACAAAGTCACCACTCACCATTCACAGACTCATGCACCAACACTGCGAGGGCTGTGCGACGATGAAGCACAAGCTATATGGCTGTCGCGTCTTTCACATCGGCTTGGCAATATTGGGCGTGTTGGAGAAGCTCTGACAGCGATTCAGGAGGCTTTGGTGCTGTTCAGGCCTCTCGCGGCAGAGCATCCCACGGCGTTTAATGGCAGTCTCGCCCGGTCGCTCGTGAATAAGTCCAAGTACCTCTCCGACCTCGGTCGAACTGAGGAGGCCCTGGCAGCGGTTCAGGAGGGTCTGGTCCTGCTCCGGCCTCTCGCGGCAGAGCAGCCCGCGGCGTTCAATGGCCAGCTCACCTCATCGCTTATGAATGAGTCCAAGTACCTCTCCGACCTCGGTCGAACTGAGGAGGCCCTGGCAGCGGTTCAGGAGGGTCTGGTCCTGCTCCGGCCTCTCGCGGCAGAGCATCCCGCGGTGTTCATTGAACATCCCGGAAACGCATTTCGGGACAGGATGATGTACCTGCTTGGCGCAGACAGAGTTCGCCCTCATTTTTATAACGTAAATCTAACCAACTCATGATGTTTGGTCGCAGAAAAGAGAAACCAACATTATTCAGACGGTTGTAGGAGATTTTTCTGCTGAGAGGGATATCCTCAAAAATGAAGAAGTACGTGTTCATCTTCGACAACTATAATAGCTATAAATAATCCATCTTGCAAGAGAATGGACGCTGTGCTTTCCCAGTTCCATGCCGAATACGAAGCAGAAGAATTGAGGCGGAAGAACGTCGCCGCAGAACAAGCACAAGAAAGGCTTGCACTGCTCCCCACAGCAAGCATAGATGTAGAAGCAAGATCTACGGGTCTGGATGCTCAAGGCCCATATGAAGGTACGAGGATCCAAAATTCTCGATGGATGTTGTGCGATATATATTGATCTCAGCGTCTCAAACCGAAGTTGGTTCTGCACCTCAGAAAACCCCATCGCCTCGGTCTTTCCAAATTGACTTGCACCCTATCGGCGATCGTGTGTTATCAGGCGAAAATTACATGCATTCTGTTCCGGAGGTGCCACCCACACCCATAACATATTGGATAGACCTTTTCCCTGCTGATTGCAGGGGATCTATCCCAGAAGCTGCTCCTGAACCTGCAGCTCTGTTTCTGGGGCTTCATTTAGAACAGGATTTGACGCCAACTCAAGAGATGGAGGATTTCTCCCAGGCTCCTATCGGACCTATGACGGTTACAACGCACTTTTAAAAAATCCCGCCGCGCCATTTTGGTATTTCCCGCCACGTTTCAGTTTGCGCCACTTCGCTGTTAAAATTCTGGTAGTTCATCTACAATCCTAGATAACACTACAGAATTAGAGGCAAATAATAGTATATAGCATATAAACTACGGGAGGAGTGGATAGGTAGAGATAGAGCTATGTTTGTTAATGTGAAAATTGTGTGTAAAAGGTGTCATCCTAGATGGGCAGAGGAGGCCGGGCCAAGGCAGATAGAGAACAGAGACATAATTAAAATATAACAATGGATTTGTACACCGACGGTACGGATGCCAAACCCCTGGCTGAGAGGCGTGATGCAGGAGACGAGCGGCAGGAGATGGTTGAAATACGAGGAAGGGTGTGACGTGGCAACAAGCGCCGTTGTCGACTGTTGATGCTTGTTTGTCCAATTGTGGGACGCGTCTCGGGGTGTGGGACGCGTCTCGGGGTCGCCGGAAGGACGAGCAAATATGGCGTTCCGGATGCACTTTTATTATTTTTCACTCATCACGACAAGCAGGTCGCGACTTCTCGCGACAAGTGTGGCGCGTAGGGGGCTCTTTCCTATTTTGGCCATTAATTCCTCCTGCTTTCCTTCCACCACCTGGATTCGCGTTGCGCAAATGCCATCCGACTGTTGTGCATGCTCTCCACCCCTTCTCCGTCTCCGTTCTGCGCCCCATCTTTAGCTTCATCTATCCCATCTCAACTAAAGCATAATGTACCGCGCTGATATTCTAGATCTGCTTCAATTCACTGCCGCTATTATGAGGTGTTTTGAGCTCCAGGGTGCCATGTCACGGGCCTCTAGGGATATTCAGGTGCGTTTACTCTCTTAACTTTCATCTGACAATAGCCGATGTACATATAATCTCCTGCACATCCGCTCTTTCTGTCTTTTATCCCTACTCATTCCTCTAACCCGCCTCCCCCTACACTTTTCCTTCCTCTTGACCCTTATCCACACTAGTCCCCTCCTACTTCCCCATTATCACTCATGCTCTTTACTTGACCTCAGATAATTTTATATCTCTTGTATTTACTTATCAAAATCAATTTCCATTGTCCAATTTTTATCAGTAAGAGTCCGCAGACGCCCCCTCAAGACTGGAGTCTGGCACGGCAAGCTCTGGGCACCGGTACTGCGGCCGAGCGCCCGCGTGAGTGACGGGATGTGACAGGTTAGCCACAGTGACGTTGCCGGAAGGACGGGCCTAGTCGGCACATTTGCCAAATTTGAAATACGTCCCAGTTGCCGCGCCGTCTGGACGCGTATTAAAATTCACGCTCTCATATCAGCATACCGGCAAGTCTGAAAGGCAGGGGGATATCATGGGCTCTCATTGTCATATAGTAGTATTGAAAATGAATATTGTGTTGATAAGTGCACAGAAATCATACCAAACCGTATAAGAAGGTAGAAAGTGCGGGAAGGTAGTCAGAAGAGAAGTCAAGAGAGAAGAGCCCGGGGGATAGGCAAGAGAAAGGATTGGGAGAAGGGGAGAGTGCAACAAGAGATGGGTTGGGGGAATGAGTAAGGAGGTACAATGAGAAGACAGGTAGCATAGCATGAGGGGGCAGGACTACATATAGTGTGAGGACATGATCATAAAAGAAGGGAAGATAAAACCAGGAAGGAGAAGACGCACCTATTGCCCATACTCTGAGCATCGTTGGTACATAGCGGGAAGGTACCCCATAGCATTGACAATGAGCAGCGGTTTAACCAGCATGCCAGCAAGTCACTCCGCGTGACTGTAAGAACGATTTGAAAAGAAGGTGAGGACAGGGCACTGGATGGAGACAGAGAAGGAGTGGAGAGCGTGTACAAACGTCGGATGGCATTTGCGCAATGCGAATCCAGGTTGTGGAAGGAAAGCAAGAGGGATTAATGGCCGAAATAGGAAAGAGCCTCTACGCGCCACACTTGTCGCGAGAAGTCGCGACCTGACTTGTCGCGATGAGTGAAAAATAATAAAAGTGCATCCGGAACGCCATAAGCAAAGGTCCTCATCACTTACAACTCCGTCATGTCTCGCCGATACGAAACGCTGGCTCGTCCAACTCGCGATCGCCTCTTTATTTCATGATCGAAATTGGTGACCTCGTTAGCATTAGGGTGAAGCAGAGAAGCAGGAAAACGTGTGTAGGGACCTTACGAAGGGTACGTGGACGTGCTTCAAGCTGTTTCGAGCCTTACCCTTCGTTTTGAGCTTCATCACTACCCTCTCACCATTCTTCGATTCGCTCGCTGGCAGCCCTCTACCTCTGTGTTACCTTCAAACCGATCGCCGGCAGCCTCCTACCTCTCTATCAGCTACCCCAATATGTCTACGCGCACAATCCTCACTTTGGGCATCCTCTCTCCCGTTCAATGTCATCCACGTCTCCTTGTCCAGCTGCGGCACACACAACACTTTAAGGTCATGGATAAACTCGTCTCTCGCAACTGCCGATGCTACGCGCCGGAGCGTCAACCGCCGCGCGTGTAGTCATCATCGCACTCGCTGCGTGCACCTGCTACACGTCGACCAGGGCCCACGAGAGTCCTCGTACACCTGGCGACGTGTACCTACGCTGCATAGGGTATCTTCGGTCCTTGGGAAGGCAAACACGCTGACCATCTCATGAGTGACCACACATATGTCCTACCACACCTTTGACCTCATCCCTCCCACAATATCTAGAACCTCACAACAGCGACTTATTACCTACTTGATCCCTTACTATCCCCTTGACACTCAAGATCTGTACACCTCATCATACGTGGACTTGAATTTTTTAGATAGAGTATGTCATGAGGCACTATCCCGGTCCTCCATCTTCGCATTTGCCTACATGCTGTTTATTTAGTTGATATATAGCATAGCATTACCCATTCGAGTGCGGGACTTCGAGCCAGATTGCACCTGTAAATTGTATATGATCCTTGGATAATTTGATGGCATTCGGACGGAAAATTTAATGATAGTGTACATGAACAATTATCTGTAAAAAATAAAATCAAAAATCAAAAAGACAGCTAAATAGAGTATAAACAAATCCACTCGTAGTTGAGCTTGAATGCAACAAGATCGAATGAAGAAAAAGTGGCGGAGGGCGAAAGTTATGGCGCGTCGGAATAAATGTGCCGAAAAACCGACATAGGCTCCCGCAACAGAGCGACCCGCCACACTCGATACCAACATCGCCTTGTCTCCCAGCATCGGTAGGGACCAGGAGGGACCAGTGGTTCTGGAATCAGGAGATATGCAACAGGTCATCGCGATAAAGCACCCCCCGAATTTGGATACCAGGCTTCCGAGGCCCCTCAAAAGCACATCCGGTGCCCTGAGCAGCCTGGGTCGGCGTGAGGAGGTGCTGACAGCGCCTCAGAAAGCTGTGGAGATGCGCCGGACGTTGATGGCAGAGCCGAGCGAGCCTGATCCTGAGCTTGCGTCATCCCTCCGTAGCCTATCCAATGCACTGAACGATGTGGGCCGGCATGAGGAGGCGCTAGCAGCGATTCGGGAATCGATGAACGTGCATAGAACTCTCGCGGCACAGGGATCCGTGGCATCCACCGCCGAACTTGCTCTATCTCTTCACGATATGTCCGTTTATCTCGCCGATCTCGGTCGCAACGAGGAAGCTTTTCTAGCAGTCCAGCAATCGGTGAAGATGTACCGGGCTCTCGAGGCAACGAGATCGGCTAGCCACGATGCCGATTTCGCGACGTCTCTCAATAGGCTATCCTGTACACTATCGATTTTGGGCCGGCTTGAGGAGGCTCTTTCGGCTAATCAGGAGGCTGTGATTATGCGCAGAGCTCTCGCGAGAGAGCAGCCGAAGACATTCAATGCTAGTCTCGCCAACTCCCTTTACAACAATTCCCTCCTCCTTTCTGCCCTTGATCGACTCGAGGAATCTCTTCTGGCAATCCAAGAAGCGTCCAGTTTGTATGGAAACCTTATGGCAGAAGAATCAGAAATCCACAGAACCGACATGGTGGATTCTCTTGAACAGTTAGGCAACGTTTTAAACAGGCAAACTATGGCTCAGTCAACACAGACTATGGAGGACGAGTTTGAGTCGTTGCGTATCAAGCTGGGTCTCATATGATTCACAACTGCTTTTGTGTAGCATTTGTGTAGAGCGAAGTGTGTTTTCCAGCTGGCAGTCCGCAGACCGATAATCTCGTGGCAAATATCCAGACCGTCACCCTTTTTTAGCCTCTGACACGTCCAGAAAAGAGCCAGTTGCCCGCCAAATTGCCCAGATCAGCGTCTGTTTCGACATCGCCAGCATGAAATCATAGGCATTTGGCGTAGTCCATGATGATGGCCACTAACTGGCAAGTCGGCTGCGCCGTGCGAGGGATTTGTGAAGGGCGCTGATGAAATGCCCAGAAGGTTAGACAGTGCTGGTACTAAAACACAGGGGGCATGGTACAATATTCGCCATGGTGGCGGACTTGAGGGCGTGGTGGCAAAGACCATTCAAACATTCGTACGCAGGCTCGCGCCCGCCTGCACTTACAATCCTTCAAAGCAGCCACTCAATCATCGACCAGCTGAAATCAAGAACAAAGATAGCATTCCAACCCAAAAGCAAGCGTAAACTTCCAAAGATAGCAAAGAGCGTCGCGATACGTATACGTTAATCAGTGAGAACCACGCCAATACGCGCGGCGGGCCAAAACGTGGGAGAAGAGACGGAACTGGCGAGTCGTGACTCGTGAGTAGAAGAGAAGAGGATTCAGAAAGACGAGGGGAAGAGAAAGAGGAAAGACGAGAGAAAGAGAAAGCAGACACGCCTCCACAGCAAGAACGGACGGGAACAAGAAATGGTACAGAAGGAAGGAGCGTGGGGGCATTAAAAGCGCTACATATTAACAAATAACGGGGGCTGGCGTAGAGAGTAGGCGGGGGTAGTATGCACAATGGCCGGAACGAAGTGCTAAGATAATCGGTGCATGATGTGGATGTAGATATGGGGCTGGAGTGTGTGTGTGGAATATATGCAGGGACGGGAACCAGATCGTAATGGCAAGGAATCAGGAAAAAGGAGAAAGGAGAAAGGAAACAGGAGAAGGACAAGGGAAGAAGAAAAGGGGGAGGGGCGCATAATCACTCGGCCTCGTCGAGCTCGCGCAGGTCGACGCCGCCGACGAGCAGCCGCCCCGCGTTCACGTCGTGCCCCTCGCCCTCGCCCGCCTTGCGCTTCCGCGTGCGCTTGTGCTGCCCGCGCCGCGACTCCTTCGGGTACTCGCACTCGATGTGCCGGCGCGCGCACTGGCTGCAATCGCCACAATTCACATCAGCACTGCATCAGGGGAGGGGGAGGGGAAGGGAAGGGGGAGAGGGGGGGGGGCAAGAAAGGGGATAGAGAGACTCACTTGCACGTCGGGTCGGCGCTCCCCGCCTCGGGCCGCCCGCACGCGATCTTGCGCTCGCGGCAGAACAGGCACGCGAGCGCCTGCTTCTTCTCCGGGCGCAGCGCGCCCGCCGCCGCCACGCGCGCGCCGACATCCACCCCCTCCCTCCCCCCCTCCCTTTCTTTCCCAATCGCGATCGAACCGAGCCCCGAGCCCAACGACGCGTGCCCCCCGAGCTTCTCCCCGCGCCCCTGTCCCTTCCCCTCCCCGCGCTGCGTGAGCGGCGGGATCCCGGCAGTGAGCGGCGACACGAACGGCGCGTCGGGATCCACCGCGCGCCGGGGGTGGGGGGCGTGGTCCTGGTAGAACGGCTGGTAGAGCCGCGGCGGCGGGAGGTGCGCCTGGCTCGGCACGATGCGCGCGGGCGGCGAGAGCGGCTCCGCGTCGTCGTCGGTGTCGCTGTGGGGTTCCTGCTTTGGGTGAGTGAGGCGGGAGTGGGTGGGGTGGGTGGGGTGATTGGGGTGGGCGGGGAGAGTGGGTGGGGAGGAAGACGGGGCGGGGGCGGAAGCGGAAGAGGCGTAGTGGTGCTCGGGGTACTCGAGCTCGTACTCGCCGTCCGCGTCCTCGTCGTCGTAGCCCTGCTCCTCCGCGTACTCCTGCTTCGGCTGGCGGGTGTGGTACTGCTGCTCCTGGCGCTGCTGGTCCCGGTACTGCTGTTCTCGCTCGCGGTACTGCTGCTCGCGCTCGTGATACTGCTTCTGCTTCTGCTGCTCCCGGTACTGCTGCTCCCGCTCCTGATACTGCCTCTGCTTCTGCTGCTCCTGGTACCCCCCCTGCCCCTGCAGCGGCGCCCCAGACAACAGCGTCGGGAACCGCGCCTCATCCCCGCCCTCCACCTTCATCGGCGACGCACCCCCGCTCCCATCCAGACTCGACAGGGACCCCCCGCGCGACGGGGCGCCGCGGCCGCGGCACGACGAGCCGTCGCCGAGGAGCGAGCTCGACGCGCCCGCGACGCCGCGCGCGAGGACCGCGTCCGCCGCGCGCGCGATGTGTGCGCGGTATGCCGCGTCGGCGGTCTCCTGCTGGTACTGCTGGTGGTGCTGATGGTGGTTGTGGGGCTGCTGCGGCTGCTGGTGTTGCTGCTGCTGTTGATGTTGCTGGTGGGGGTGCTGCTGATGTTGCTGGTGCGGCGCGTACCCGTCGTGCTGATAGTGCGTGTATGCGTGGGCCGGCGGCAGTGGCGCTTGGCCCTGTGCTTGTGCGTGCGGGTGGGCCTGTGCGTACTCGTGGCCCTGCGCTGAACCGTACACGTACTGGGGCTGCTGGGCGTACTCATGGTGGTACGCATCCTGCTGGTGATGTTGCTGGGCGTGCGGGTACGGGGCGGTGGCGTGCGCCTCTGCGTACACAGGCACGCCCCCGGGTACAGGGTCCGATGCGTACTCGTACTGGTCCTATAGGTGTGACAGCGTCAGCGCCCATATGCGAGTGAAGGGTGAAGGGACGTGAAAGGAAGAAGGGAAAAGAGAGATAGACGGGCGGTGGGTGATGGGCGTGGGGTTGACAGTAGCGTACCTGGTGCGGCGCGTGCGCGTGCCCCCACACGAGCTCGTTGCGCTCTATGACGGCGGGCCACTCGCCCTGCGCGCCATAGCCCTTCTGCTCGTACTGCTCCTGGTGGCCGTGGTGGTGTGTCTGTGGCTGGTGCTGGTACTGGTGCTGCTGGCCCTGCGGCGCGGGATCGAGCCATCGGTGGTGGACGGCGCCGTCAGGCGCAAAGGCCTGCGCTGGCTGGTAGTACGCCATGGATCTCGGTGCGTGCTCTGTGCTGTGTCGGGAATCGCTCTGCGCAGATAGATGGGTGACGGGAAAGAAGCAGGCGATAAATGGCGGTAATTGGGGGCAGATATTGGGAATTGGATATTGGGTCGTTGATTGGGTAATTGAGAAGAACCCGCGGCTGATGGGCGCAAATATTGCTCGGCCGGGTATGGCAATGTGGGGTCCCGAGTCTTAGCTTCCGCGGAACGAGGTTGCCGCGCACTGGGCGATTCGACCTGCACCTTCGAGGGGGAGAGAGAGGGATGCGGCGCAGAACGTGGGGCCCTTGGACGAGCAATGAGGGAACTTAAAGCCACGTTCAGAGTCTAACGCCTGTAGCGCAAACGCGAGCCGCGAGGCAAACCCCACTCGCGGCCGGCCCTAAACCCTGACGGGGCCGTTCCGGGCATGCCGGCGGGCCCACCGCAAATGGATGCGTCCAATCAGAAGGCTGCACCGTCTGCCCCCGCGGACGAATAAATTTGAATTGATGCAGCCAATCAGCCTCCAGCCCAATTGTCTTCTAAACCTCTGCCCAAGTACCGCACGCTCGGCGCCTCCGTCGGTGCCCCAGATGGCACGCTGCGCACCCAATCCAATCGCCTCCAATCAATCCGACGATAATCATCACCTCATCGCTCGGCGATGCCCTGCAATCCCCCTGCACCGCCCTGGCGCGGTTTGAATTTTTTGCAAATTCGAGGTCGCCGTCGACCTGTGATAGCACTTTGCTCGACACGTCGTCACCCCGCGTCAAGATGCCACCCTCATTCTGCACGCCCGGATCCCCCATTTCGCTGTGATTCTATTTATACGCCACGCAGGGCCTTGGCAAGAACCTCGAGAACGCTGCGAGCCTAGAGCGTCGCATGCATGTATCGCGATACGAACCCTGAATATGATCATATACCAACCCTCCGACCCTGCAGCCCTGACTGCAGCCCCCCGACGCGAAAATCATTAATCGCATCGTCGCGGTCCCGACGTCGCCGAATCCAGCAGCTCGCAAGAAGGCACAATCGCGCACCGCGATCTGCCGCCGGTGCCCCTCCAATATATTCGCGATCCACTCCCGCGCCGCGTTACCGTAATGATAATCGCGGGTGGCACACCCCGCTGCCCTGTCTGCCCTGGTCGACTAAATAATTAATATTAAGAATATTCACGGGCAGCTGCAGCGCAGGGCTCCCGGCTCTTGCTAACGTTAACACTGCGGGCGCGCAACTGCCCGATACGCGTCGCCCGCGCGCCACATCGAGAACCCAAAATCTTACTTACGTCGAATAGCCTTGGATTGAATGGCGCTTCTAATCCAGACGACGCCGCATTTAGAGTTGGCTTCGAATTAAGCTCTCTGAAAATTAGATCGCGCTAGGCTCAAGATGAGCAGCCCGGCTGGGGCCTGAGGCAGTTGCGCTCTACCCTACCCTGTCTCTTAGCGGAGAGCCACCCTCAAGATCCAGCATCGGCGGGCCTCTGCCTTAGTTGTGGTACCCACTGCGCGAACCCAACTGCGCTCACGCGCGCCCCGATACGGCGCGCCGCATCGGAACCCAAAATGCACGCTGACGACGCCACATGCAGATCTGGACTTGGCTACCCGCGAAGACGTTCGAGAAATTAGAATTAAACGCGCTAACAACGCGCCCATAATACATATAATTGATAATTGATATGGGGACGCGCCGACGCCGTCGTCGGGGGCTCGCTCTTTTCTCCCACGGGCCTCGCTACCACACTCCTTGCACGTTGTGGTTCCTTGCGCTGGCTCTGGCCTGGCCTTTGCGGTTGAGGTTTCCACCTTTGCCACCCTGGGCGGAGCTTAGTTCGAGGGGACTCGACGCGGTCCAGGCGGGCGCGTGGTCCTGTTCTTGGGGGTGGGGTGGTCGCGATTTGCTAATGGACCTCGATAAGTTTAGGTTCCGATACGCAAGTGGGTGGCGCAGCAAGTATCAAGGTAATGTCGCAGACTTGATCACCATCTCCGCCGGGTACGCTAGGCACTCATGCCGAATTTTTGACTCTCAGCTGCACTGGTGAAGGTGAAAGCGAACACGAAATCAGGACCATCACGCTGGGCTTTATTGACCGCACTTATGGCGGATGGCGAAAGCATGGTGTCCAGCGACACCGAACTATCCGATTGTATGTTGTCAATGGCATACGAGACTGCGGTATGTATACATACAATGAGCCATGCTATGTAACGAAAAATCGACGGCACTATCATATACAAATGCGAGATGTCTACTTCCATGCTTAACTTTCCGGGAATGAGCTCTCTCCTTCTATCCTGCCACTTCTGAGCCCTAAAGCGAACCGCCCATGGTCCGCCGCGAGAGGCTGATACCTGGCTACTGGAATCGGCTCCCGAGCTGCCATCAAAGCCTCATCCTGCTGACCCAGCTCTGATACGCGAATACCGAAATTGCGTAAGCAATCTGCGAGGAACGAACCAGCCTCACTCAGGATGATTTCACCCTCGCCTGATTCCTCTGCAGTGAGTGCCCTGCAGCGGTCAATCGCCTCCCCAAGCACTGCGAGACCCTCTTCCTGTCGATGGAGATCCCACAAGCGATTGGACATGTTTATGAGGGACCTGACTAGGCGGAGGCCGTATAGAAGTGGCTGCTCGGCTGTAAGGGCGCGGCGCAGCTCCACGCTCTGCTCAATCGCCGCTAGAGCGTCGTCTGGTTGGCCGAGATCAGCTAAGAAATTCGATTGGCCGAGGAGGGCGTTGGCCAGGCGGTCATTGTAGAACATTGGACCTTCTTCTGCGAGCGTCTTGTACAAGGAAACTGAGTCCTCAACCAAATTCAGAGCCTCCCTCAGCACAGAACAAGATGCCGAGCGTATCGAGAGATCGTTCAGGGTTCGAGCGACCTTGGACTTCCTTGATATGAGTTGCGCACCAGGGTCCTCGTCAACCTCTATCGATTCGCTGACCGGCTCTGTAACCAAGCAGGTTAAGTTGAAACGGAGACGTGACCAAAGCCCGTCCTCAACTTCAAAGCGACCCGCTGTCCAACTCTTGGACAGCTCGATGAAAATTTCCGCCGCCTCCAACACGACAGCCAATGCGCGTTCTGTTTGATCAACGGATCGATAGTGACCAGACAGTTCGCAGAGAGCGCTGGCCACATTGCACTTGAGCTGCAAGGACGCCGGTTGCTTTCTCGCAAGATCACGGCATTCCTCGACTGCCTCTAGACAAAAAGCGAGTCCCTCCTCGTATCGCTTTTGTGCGCTCAGCTGATGAGCGACTTTTATAAACATATGTGGCCAGGAGGCGGGGCGCCGCTTCGGCGCAACCGCCCGGTACGCCTGTGACGCTTCATATATTGCTTTGGCAGCCTCCTCAGTGCGATCAAGGTGGTTCAAACAATCGGCAAGCGAATATAGGGAGTCTCCGAAGGTGATGTGGGGCACTGCCCGCTGCTCTGCACCTAATATTCGGTAGATACCAACCGCCTCCTGAATTGCCGCTAGAGCATCCTCTGGTCGTTGGGAATGCCGCAAGGAAGTGGAAAACTGCTGCAACAAGGCGGCGAGGCGCATCTGATAAACTCTCGGCTGCCCGTTACCTGAAATAGTGCGGAGCAAATGCACACTCTCTTGACTTGCTGCCAGAGCATCCTCCCATCGACCTAGAGCCGACAAACGGGTAGCCATATTGGAGAGTGATAAGGCAAGAAGAGACGAGCGATTTGGGATGTGAATTTGTGACGCCTGCTCTGTAACCTGCATCAACATGATCTCTCTGCACAGAGCTGTCGACGTTGTATATGCCATCATGCATTCCTCCTGGTCAACATTCCACAGACAATTGGCCAAGTTGATGAGAGATTCAGCTAGCAAGGATTTGGTTTTGACCGAAGGATTATCTTCAGCAAGAACTGTGCGGATAGCCACAGCCTCTTTCATCGCTCCAAAAGCTTTACTCGGCTCCCGCACTCTCAAGCACCTGTATAGGTGTTGTAAAGATCTGGCTAAATCATCACTGCTCGCGGTGGGCCGCTCCTCAACGAGCGCTCTTCCCAGCAGAACGGCCTCTCTGACCCTTGTCAAAGCCTGGCGCTGCTGAAAACCCCCTAAGTACATGGAGACATCGCAGAGGCACGAGAGAAGTTTTGGATTGAACTGTCCTGGATTCTTGGCGGCAAGCGATCGATACAGATCGGCTGATTCAAGAATTGCTACCAGACCTTCTTGGTTGCGAAGCTCATATGCCAGGCATCCTGAGAGGCGACGAAGCAATGATGCCTGTATTTCATCACGATACAGCGCTCTGAACTCTGACGCATGCTCCTGCAAGTTATAATGAGTCACCGACAGAAACGCGTATGGCGTGAGGCACTCACGTTCAGCCAGGCCCGAACACGTAACGACCCACGGAAGACACCGTTGCGTGTTAAGGCTTCTAACCAAGCGGTGTGATGATGTGATAGAAATTCGAAAATCAGGTCTCCCACGAGGCTCGGCTGTTCAACATCGACAACGTGGTCAATCCAGCATTCACACGCATAAAGAAAATGCTCTGAGATGTGCGCATCCTTTGAAGGGATACCAGGTGGACCGTCATAGTCATCCGCAAGATACCTTGTGACATGGGTCGTAGATTTGAATTCGTTGATCATTGTTTGAAGGCAGAGCCTCGTCAGCCTTCCATTGTGGGCTTTGAGGGGTATGTAAAACTTATGCGTGAGCGGAGTTGTATCACTGGCGGCGCGATCCGTGATGAACTCGCGGAAAGAAAGATGTAGCATGCGAACAGGTTTGTTCTCATCTTCAAACCCGACCAAGACCGATCCAAAGCACTCTAGCAACATCGCGGCAGAAGGCTGGTGATGGCCACCGTGGAATGCCTGAAGAGCAGCCAGAGATAATGGCCTCTTGGCGGCCATAATCGCGCCCATGATAAGACTATAGTCTTTGACAAAGTATACGTCCTTCCAGGGACCACAGGTCTCCAGGATAGAGATATAGAGCTCGTCCATCTTCTTTGTTGGCTCGAGGCCCTGTGGCATGGATTTCGAGAGGAGCGTTGCAAGCGTTGCTCGAGGATTATACGCTGTGCGAAGATAGGCGAAGATCGTTGATATCCAAATGAAGAGGCCCTCCGCCCGCGCCTTCAAATCCTGAACCAGCGCTTCATCTAGCTCAGTGGGCCTCATTTTTCTTCGTATGGTATGGTTTTGCAGCTGAGCATCAACATACGCTGAGATGTCCTGCAGGTTCTCGATCGAATGGATGTCGATAAGATGTGTGCGTATGTAGGATTTGCCCCAAAGGAACTGTTCGATGATATTGGTGGGCCTAGAAGTGATGAAAATGCGAACATGCGGCGGTAGGTTGGCTGCCTCGACACCGAGGATCGCCAACAAAGCGGTGTCTCCATCGCCATGGATGGCCTCGTCCAAAGCATCGATGACTATCACGATGGTTCGATCAAATGGATGACGGCCCAGAGGCCCAGAGATTAATGCCTTAAACTGACGCGAGAGAGACGCTGATGCGAGCGCGGGCTCATTCTTGAGGACCGAACAAATGTCATATGCAATGGCGAGTGAGGTAGCGGCTATGTCGCGTGCAATGGTGGTGAAAATCTTTCGAGCAGGAATCTGATGGTTAAGGAAGAAGGATGATACCAGCCGTCCGGTTTCGTGCATAATGCAAGCGATAGTGTGGGCTATGGTACTTTTCCCAGACCCCGCAACGCCTTTCAGCCAGAAAACGTTTTGAGCGTCAACTGAATTCGCCCAAGTCTCAAGGGCGGACAGTAACGCCGCACGCGTGCCTTGTTGGCAAACGTGAGTTAGATCCCAAGAGGCGCCTGATGCATACGCGAGCTTCTCTAAGACGGCGCATCTTTAGCATCGTCGAACTGGGTGACCAGTACATGCATAGGATGGGTCTTTAAATCCACTGACCTAAAATTTGGTCCACTCCCACTCCGTGGACAATGTAGTCACCAGCTACGTTCGTGATAGTCCCTGATGTTTCATTGTTGTTTAACACCTGTCGACTCATCAGATACCTATATAGTAGGAGCTCATATATCTATACGCACTGGTGTTTCCTGCCTTTTAGTGGTCGGAGTTGTGGGCTATGTGTTGTCATCGGTGCGACAGTCAAGTTGGGAGGTATAGCGACGCAGATTAGAAATCGCACCGTAATATGCGCGGTTTCGGGTGTAGAAATAGTTGTCCTCGCCAATCCTAACGGTATCGTATAAGATCCTCCCGGTGCTCCTGAGAAGTCTGAGCGCACCTTCTCCGCTACTACTGGAACTTGTCATTGGTTTGGTATTCCGAGCTCAATAGATCGAGCGCGGGTGGGAGGAGATCGAGGATAGCGGAGATTCCAGGGTTGTACAGGTGCTCGTTCAGGTCGTGTTTACAGGCGATCGCTGCTGATGGTGACAAATCGGAGCCCTCCGAGTCGAGTTTCGCGGCAAAGTACCCTCAACCCACATGTGCCGACCGGCCCTGAATATTTCCAAATGGGTCACCTGATGGCATGGAGCCTCCAACATCCGACATTCAATACTAGTACTGCTGGGATATACAGTACATATATAGAGAAAGAGATTGGAACAAATCACTGAGCCTTTGGGTTTTCCATGCCCAGGACAGCCGGCAGTCCCTGCTAAGTCTTCCTCGGCATCTAGCGGTCTCCCCTCTCTCTTCTTCGTCTCTGTTCAGCTGTTCGTGGTTCTCTGCCACTCACTGAACATGCTGGGCAGCGGGCGGGCTGCACATGGCTCCCGTTGCGTTCCGGGGATGAGATACAGCGACTTCGCTCCATTGAAGCTGGTCCCGGATGACAATACCACGACTTTGTAGTTGACGGGATGACAGGTGCCAAAGGGACAATCCATGCTGCGACGGAAGATGGCAAATAGCTTTGATACACGAAGGGTGATGATATTAGACTCGCTCGGGACGTTGTTCAGAGATGGTGTTTGGAAAAGTGGTGGGAGTTTGGATGACGGCCAGCTGCCGCGAGAAGTACGATGTACGTTTCGGCCAGGGTGAGTGAACGCTGCTCCAAGTTGATTTGGGGCAGGGAGGCGTCAATGCAGACAAGTCCCAAAGCGCGGAAGTTTGCGTGCCTAACACTTCAAGGGAGGGAATGTGGGGAATCTGCCATTCTGGGTCAATTTTGATTATGAACTCAAGCAGGAAAGATAGCGTACCATGGCGCCCATATTTTTTTTTACATCGATGAACAATCTTCTTGCATCGCAACACATTATCCTCCGTCCCAATAGAAGCGAGTCATTCTTCCAGTGACATCTACTATGCGATAGACCAGGGAAACATATCCCGACGTTGGTGGAGAGAATTGGAATAGAGCCTGTGAATGATATGTTACTGGAGTACGAATGCCCGTGTCGACATGAATTCGTTCCATCGCATTCAACACGGAGGAAATGGCAAGTGGATGACGACGGGCGATACAAATTGGGATTCGGAGTATCTTCGTCGACAAGAGAAGCTCAGGGCGTCGCTGGAGTGTCTGGGCACTGGAGGGTGTCTCGGAAATACACCCGTAGTTGGTGGACTCGCGATCCAGCGAAGGCGCACAGGGTAGAGAGTGCGAGGGATGGAGATTGCATAGAAATATGAAAGAGAATGCTGGTTTTCCGTTTCGCGATGGATCAGAAGACCAGAGTGTTTGTGTCCAGCAGGCGCAAATGTCTTTCGTCGGAAGAGTTCCTAAACCTATAGATTAGCATTCAGCGACGTTTTTCGGCAGAGGGGAGGACATTGAATACCTCTCGGAACCGGATATCATCCCAAATCTTCCTGCAAACGGCGACTCTCACATTTGATGAAGCGTTTTCTTTAATACTCGTTTTCTTCTTGCCCACAGAAACTGACTATAGGGCCCCATCTTGCACCCCATCCTTATAAAGAAGGAGCATTTCGGCAGCTCCAAGAAGAGGTGCGAGGTGTCAGAGACTGATTGACGGTCTTCATGAAAAGCGGTGATGCACCAAGGGCTGGTGAGGACCCGGGAGAGCGACCGGCATTACAAGAGCAATGCGGCTTGTAGGTGTAGAAAGACAAGTAGTAATCCAGCTCGCGTCGTGTGTATAAAGAAGATTGGCTGGTAAAGTTTGATAAGGGCCTGCACTGAAGAACTGAAGCACTGAAGAGTTTGGAGATGGATAGCTAACAGGAACAAACAGCTTGCACTGAAAGACGCTCACGATGATCAATCTCGTTTCCATTATAGAGCCGTCTCGTGCTGCTTACCGATCTCCAGAATCACATTATCCTGTGAGCCAGAACTTGGTTTTCCAGCTTCATTATAAGGATACTTAAATATCGGAAAAAACTACAGTTCCAGAACAGCGCCTATGTCTACCAGTGTCGGCGTAGAGGAGCAACTCAATCAGCTAGCCGAACGCCTGAAGACCAGTAATGGAGCGTCGCCAGACGAAATACCCGCACACGATATTGTACAATCTCTTCGAAATCATCTCCGCACTCGCGACATACCACTCAATAGACTGGCAAAGCCTTCGCGAAAGGACAGGCGCGCTGTCAATCTTGCCATCGCAGCCCTGCGCGTCGTTCATTATTGTCATAGCCGCCTAGACAATGACCAGGCTCTTGTCAGCTGCCTTGAAGAAACCTGGACTTCAACTTGGAGGTGGATAGAGTTTTTGAACCGCGTGTATACCGAGTTGGATTATGGGGATGTTGTGAAACGAAAGGCACTTTGTGTCATTCCATTCGCTTTATTGGCCCACATGAAATCGAGGGCATTGAAATCCCAGATGCAATCGACTCCCGACGTCGCCTCCTTGATCGCAAAGCATTGGCAGAAGGAAGGTTTTATCCCGGACATCGATAAAATGTTTGAAGATGCCCTGTGTCCAAGGCCGTTCACCGGAACGATCAGGGAGTTACTCGTTGACTGTCCTTTAAAAGTTGGTTTCCACAACTCACTCTTCAATAGCATTGGAGACGTAAATTCCTTTGCCTCCTCCATTATGGAGCATTGGAATTCTGCCTTACGTTCTGAAAATAACCCCGTTGGTCTTCATATCGTGGAAGGGCAAACCGCCTTCATGCTCAACCTGATGCTATGCAATCACCAACCCTTACTCACCGTACTGCTTCATCAAGGAATGGTTCCTTCAATAGTCAAGACGCTTCAGTGGTTCTCCGACTGCTCTGCGGTCAAATCTCAGGCAGCCTACCCTTCCTTCATGTGCGTTACACTCCTGATGAAGACCACAAAAGTGGTTGACGCAGAGCGATGGCTTGCGCAGGCCCTCGATGCTGGATGCCTGGATGTTATCTTGAGGTTAGGTCCTCTGATCGAGTCACTGGAGAAGGACGACCAAACAGCCTATCAGATTTTTCTCGGTCGTATGCTGTGCCAGGCTCTGGTCTTTTCGCCCGTTTTACGGTCTGCAAAAAAGAAAATACGCGAACTAAATCGGAGCAATATCGATGAGGGCACAGCTGGTCCAATATGGGAATCTTGGTTGTCTTTCAAAGCGATTGCGTTGCAAAGAATCAAGATCAAGGAGTTTTCAACAAACGAATCATTGAGCGCCTCCCACTGCAGTAGTCCATATGTGAGTCTCGATCGCGCTAGCTTCGGTATCAGGCAGTATCTTTAACATCAAACCAGTGCACCGTTAGGCTGCTAGAAACCGATAAGCTGCGGAAATGCGGCGGATGCCTCCATGCGCACTACTGCAGTGTCGAATGTCAGCGCAAACATTGGGTTACACATAAGTCACCGTGCCAGCTTCATCAGAGGCGCCTGTACGGTTCGTAGTTCATGACCTTGATTATCACTTGGTATCTCGTTATTGATTTATTTTCCAGACGGTGAAATAGCCCCCTTTAAATCTAACGATGCTGCGCTTCTGCGAACTTTCACGCACGCCGATATCAAGAACCATATCGGACACCTAGCTGATATCTTCCAAGAAAGATTCACTGGCAGCTGTCCGTCGGAGCTGGCCGTGCATGTCAGCTACGTGAAGGTGCCCGTTGAAGTAACCTTGATGAAAATTTGCGACTTCCATGCCCATGATTTGGCGCAATGGAAAGAGGTGATTGAGGCGGTAACCCGCAGCCAAGGAACCAAAATGTCAGTGAGGATAGACATTCAAAGAGGGAGCGTCGAAGGCCATTTCTTGCATCTCATAGACGTCCCTGCAGAGATCAGAATGGCATGTCAATGGTCCACTACAGGTTTGTAGCTGGTAAGGTAAAGTTGGCTAGTTATGTGTTATGCGTTTTCTAAACTTGGGATGTAAATGAAAACATATAAGTTGCCCCTGAAAGTCACCTCGAAGTCTAAGAGTGTGCAGTAGTAAGTCCAGATGGCAGGCGACCACCTGGTGGGAGGAGAGTTAAACAAGCGGGGGTCGGGCCGAGCCGTTCAAAATAGCCAGTCAACATCAACAAACAAAGTATAGTACTATCGTGATAGACGCCCACGATGGGCATCTCTGTCTCTGACGATCAAGCTCATAGAAGAATAGCGTGGCGTGGATCAAACCTCTAGTAAGAAGTCGAGACCTGAATGTAACTCCGATTCGCTGACAGGTATGCACAGTGCGCACATCCATCTGGCGGGGATTCTTCGTCTAGGTGGCCTTGGCTAGCTTCGTGGTATTAAGGTCTATGTGTGAGCCCGTACATCTCTGCGCTGCAATTCCTGAAAGCTAATGTCTCTGTCTCCAGCGTGTGCGATTGGCGTCGCCATCTTCCAGCCATCTTCGTCTGCTCCCTCCACTGTTCCAAGTCCGTCTACGTCTGGCTACCACTGGGCACTAGTCACGCATTCGAATCCCGTCACTGGTTGGAAAAATTCTGCTGTCAATGTCTACCAGATTATCATTGCCGCCTCTACCCCCAACGGACTTCAGTGGGAAGAATCTCACCTCACCACTCCTCTAGCATCTCTCGCCACACTCCTAGGTATCATTCAACTCGTGCCTTTCAAATCGGCAGTAGAAGATGATGGGTTAGGGCAGGCTGACCTCGATGCATACATCCGGGAGCTTGGTCCTGAGCAGAACGGGTATAACACGCGAGGGCGCGGATGGGGCCCGCTCGCGTACGTCCTTCGCATCGTGGAGAGTCTGCGCGAGGCGGAACTTCTCCCACTTCCGTCCAGCACCAAAGGAAAAGGGAGGGGAGACGAGGGATTGACTATCGAGGAGATGATCATGGAGGGCGAGGCCCTGGGCGCAAAGCTTGAGCATCTGCGTGAAGAAGGTGTGCAGGGCGTTCCTGTCGTCAATATTGGAAAATAATTTATCATTGGGATGGGTTATACTGGAGTACATGCTATAGGAAGATCGGATTGCAATGTATATATTATCAGCTATGTACACTAATCTATTAATTACGTTTCCGTTTGGAAAGATGATCACGATATGCTCGTGTTCGCTGCGTGTGCGTCGTGTTTGCCTCGCATACGATAGCAATCGCAGGCGGCCTCGGCTTGTAAGTACTACGTCGTTCTGGTTGCAAATAGTAGTTTGAGGTCAGGGTGTTCTAGGACACCAATCGAAAGATAACAGAATGAAGGAATTTAGAATTTGCGTGATCAGCGGGTACAAGTAGTATAGAGCCAGAAAGCCATGCATATTGCAGTGACAATCTTAGGCACCATCGGCCTTACATACCAGGCCGTCATTTTCCCGCCAACGTCCAGCTCCACCGGTGACCCTGTCCCTCCAAATTTGCTCCTGCTCCTCCAGTTCCGAGTCACGGAATGTTGATCGCTGATGGATCGTCAGGCGACCCCGGTGCTGCTTTGCACATTCTCTAAGCGATACCAAGCATGCCTCCCTACTTTCTGGAGTCAGGGGAGTGACCTCGCGCATATGCCATCCTTGAACATTGACGTCCCATGACGGATCCACCATAATCACTACCTGGAGAGGGGCGACGGGTGGATCGCACTCCAAGCCCACGTCAGAATTGCAAGTGGGATGATTTGATGAATCATCCGATAGAATGCGCAACGCACGGTCTACATTTTGACCCGCTAATTCGCTATGAATGCTACCGACGACGGGAAGGCAGATGTGCGTGAGATGGTTGAAATGCGCAACTGCGCCAAGAATCACGTCGTCTTGCGCGTCAAAGCGATGCATCCCCGACAGATCCAGCCGCTGCAACGAAGGCAAGCGCGAAAGTACTTGATATAGGCTGGACATGCCATTGCAGTTGCAACCTAGCACTCGAATTGTCACTGCAAGCTCTTTCAAGCGAGGGAGATGAGGAATTTCGAGGGAGTTAATAAGCCAGTGGTAGCGATGACGATGGGCGATAGAGAGGGTGATAAGGTTATCTGCCACGCCTTCCAAAATGCGGCGAATGGCATCGATGGTTAGGGAATGCTCAGTAGCCCGCGGTCTACTTTCCAGGGCTTCGGCAACGATGTCCCTACGCTGGTGTGTCTGTTTCTGCTTTGGAAGCTTCTTCAAAGCAAGGCCCTTGTATTTTTTGGGAAGTAATTTAGCAAGTAGCCTGCGTGTCCTGGATTGCGGGAGAATCACGCCACCCTCGATGGCCCGAGAGATGTAGCATATATGCGGATAGTTGAGGGTATCGTGCGCAAAATAAAGATTAGACACTCGAATGCTCCCTTTAGGGGAGGTATCTAGTAGCTCTACGAAATGCAACGCAGACGCGAGACTTTTGATTGCCACAGTGTGATAGCGAAATGGTGCGGTGAGGGCTCGAATGGACTTGGAGACGCGGGAGAGGGAACAAGCTGCCGATCTGTTATCGATGCAGGATAGAATGAAGATGCGCTCGCATAGCTCGACAGGCAGACAGTCCATAGATACAACGGGGTAAGTTTGCTGGGGTAGGGGCTTGATATTGATCATCTGAAAAACAGCGTCAATTCGTTCCAAATTTTGCTGGGTTGATACGTGAGCACGTACCATTCAGTAGGCGCAGAGCAAAGGATGAAAGTTAACAGCAGCTTCTACTCCGCAACTGAAAGGCGCGGCTGTCATTGGCTATAGCTAGATAGGAGTGGGAAACACGGCAACTTAAACACGCGCAAACAGACTCCTGAGCTCGCTCACAATCACCACCACGCGGAGCCTGAAACTTAACTCTCGAACCGCACCCACCTCCTGGCTTCCACATGCATAGTATACGGATACCTGTACTCGGATAATCAAGGATCCTTTCCGCGAGAAAAAGTAACCAATCAAGCTTCGAATCGGACGGCCCAAGGGAGCTCCTACTTGCCGCAACCTGAGAACCTGTTAGGAATGTCATCTACGCATGGTGGGACGCGCCCAGCGTGAGCCCCCTCCGAACATCCTCTGCTCGCTCTGGTACCACTTATTTATACAGATGAATTTCATGACATCGCCATTTCATCATATCAAGCGCGGTATTCAAAACGTCCCCCTTTCACAAGCTTCCGTTTACCTCACAATTAACGGTTGAGATCTCCGACAGTGCCGCAACCCTAGCACAGCCTAGCACCCCGAGCACCCTTGTCCACGAATCTACTGGAAAGACCATAAAGGACCCAGCAAGTGTATCATCCCCACCGCTTGGAAGTACTGCCTCTTTCTACTGCTGCACCAGTACATCATACTTGCAAATGGGCCATCGGGATGAGATTTCGAATGTCTTCAATCCAAGTATGAAGAGGTGTCGTTGAGATTAGCTTTCCACATGCAACCTCTTTCTTCGGGTACTGCTAAATGCTTGTCAAAAGGCTATTCATTGCTTTGTTGTTAGTTGACGACAGTGTATCCGATGCAATGGCAGATTATCTATACTCATGCCTACCTTGACTCGCAATTCTCATATCCGATTTCTTTGAATAACCGGTGCATATTCATAGTCATAATATGCCCTGTTTCGGAGGTGCGAGTAAATCGCATCGTTTGCGGTATTCCAGTAAGTCATCGAGTCAACATCAAGCCCAAGCTCATATGTTACAACAGGCCCGGGCCGAGGATGCAGTGTTATTGCAAACATTACTACGAAAATAGATGTGAGTTACTAGACATCAAAGCCCTGAGGTTGCCTCATTTTGGCTTATGTACTTTGCAGGTGTTATCAATGCAAGATCCGCACCAATCTCCGAGTCCCTGATCTAGGCGTGGGTGATGTTGCCCTTGTCTGCGAACATATTGGCTCCTACTTGGAGAAATGAGTAATTCGCTACGCTTGGGCTCAATTCATCGAGGAGCTTTTCCGGTATTTGTATGCGGGTGGCAGGTGCGACCTTCATCATACAGCGATGAATCCCGGGCACCAATAGATCATACTCACGGCTAATCCGCAACTCCATCAAACCACGCGGGTTTGGGACGACTCACTCTTCGCGTGCTAGTCTCTGCTTATGTAAACTATCAACATTCTATATCCTCTGACATGGAGAGGATGCGACATTTTCTCCATCACAAACTTCCTAGGAGGCACCTGGTATTGATGGGCAGGGAGGATCATGGATCACAGTCATGCATATTCAAAGTTACGACACTAACATTCTTTGATGGCTCTTCTTGAACCGTTTCTGCTTTCTTAGCGAGTTGAAGTGGAATCGGTCGTGTGACTAGCAGCCAGCGGCCTCTTAGTCATCCCTGTGCTTTTCCTCCACACTATATTGTGCCCTGCCTCGAGGTCACAATGAAACTTACTTTCGGGTGCCACGATCTTTCTATCACGGAGCATTACGCAGGTGGCGTTTAATCTCCAACGCACACGGAGATGGCCGTGTACAGGTACTGTTGCACAGAAACAAACATGGCGATCTCTTTTTGCAGGTGTTCTGTTCTTCCGTCCCATCACGCCAGGCTACCCGACCTGTGCCATGCCCTGGTTCGATCCTATCCCATCCTCCCAAGTGGAGAACGAAAATGCGGTCCGCCAATGGCAGCCTGTATACTATTTCATGATAGCGACGATTGCGGTACGCAACTCGATTTCAATCTGGACAATTTCCTCATCGTTGCACAGGCTTATGTGTGGGACTGGATCCTGTCGTTGGGCGAGGAGTACGAGGCATTCGCAAAGAGCCGCTTTCGGCTGCCAAATATAGTCTATGCGGTGTCCAGGTGAGTTGAACGTGAGGACTCCTGTTTGCTACTATTCTCTAACGGGACTTCAGAGTCGGCAGCATCGCCTACTCCATCTGCGTGGTCAGTGGCTCAATGAAGAAGGGAGAGCTCAATCAATGGCTGTTCTTTGTGGCGTGGAGCTTGTGGGAAGTGTCCGCGCTAGGCACCTATGGGCTGTTCTTCATCCGAGTCTGCGCCGTATACCAGCACTCCAAGAAAGCGGTGTGGGTCTTCTCCATACTATATGCATTAATCATTCTCTTTCCGATCTGCTTCCTACTCGGCATTCAACACAGTGAGATCCATTATCACTGTTATGTCATCATCTAACGCGCGCCTTGTTTATATAGCATATATCATCCACACGCCCAGATTCTTGGAAACGCCAGCACCCTTTTACGACGGCGCGGCGACAATTATCCCTGCCATCAACGACACTCTTATATTTTTCTGCATATCATTTCGCTTGGCGAAGAACAGCTACGGCGATGAACGCTCCATGGGTCGCACAAGAACCTTCTTCACCGGATATGGTCTCAGAAGCGTGTCTAAAACAATTCTACTGAGCGGACAATACTACTATGCGTGCGAGCTTCATGTTCCTTATAGTTATCCGAAGCTCACTTCTGTTGCCTGTTGTTTGATTATGCGCAGCGCGACGATATTACTTAGCATGATATCCACAGGGCTGATGTTCTCAAACGACGTCCGCGGAGCCTATGGGGCATTGCTTGGACCGGCGCACGTCGCGTTGTCCAGTGCGATGGCATGCCACGTCTACCGAACCGTCCTTCTCTACTCCGATAACACGGAGAGCTCACTCGACCAACACCAGAGCAGCGTTGCATTCCGAGGTGCCTCTGTCTTGGGAGAAATTTCTACGCCGGTTACTGCGAGAACAAGAACGGGCGGCTCTCGTTCGGCGTTGGTGCCATGAGATCGTTCGCAGCGTATAGCATAGTTCCCGGGCATTCGTCGACTCAGATGTTCCGTGGTCCGTTGAGGCCAATCGCCGTATAAAAGAAGGCGACCGTGCTTCCAATCTCTCGATATATCACTTCAAGGACAATCTATGTATTTTGGGACAGGATGTACCAGTAACTATTATATACCCATATATACGGGGTGTTTGCAATGTAGATTGTACTTTGGAATTATAGACAATTGAATTTTTTCTATGACCGCTTTGATTGTCACGAGGAGGACAAGCATTGTGCGGCTGATCATGCGCAGCTTTGCAAGTGGGTCCTGCGAAGTGGGCAGGAAGTGCAAGGGCAAATGAAAATATGATATGTCGCCGTTTCTCAGGTGACACAACAAACAGAAATGCGATCCAAATTCAATCAATACTATACACAGATATAAAGATAAACGAGCGAATACCCCGCTCCTCAGAACGCTCCAAAATGATGAGGGTCACCATCCAAACCCCAGCACCCATCCCCGCCCGTGAGCCGGTCCACCCAATGCGCCTCCTGCTCAGCCGCGCATATATCGAGCGGAACCCGGCGCTGGTGGATCCGCAGCCAGTCATGGTCCCGCAGGCACTCGCGGAAGGCCCTGATCCCCCCGCTCCACGCCTTCACCGGCATCCAGATGTCGTGCCGCTCGTGCCACCGCGACCCGCCCTTCGCGTGCCACGGGTCCGCCTGCACGAGCACCCACAGCGGCGGGCAGCACGCGACCGTCTCGCGCTTCTTCGCCTCGAGGCGCGCCATGGCGGCGCCGAGCGTCAGCGCGACGGGGATGAAGTTCGTGCTGCGCACGACGGGCAGGCAGATGTGCGTTAGTTGGGGAAGGTGCGTGACCGCGTCGAGGAGGATGCGGTCGGGCGGGTCGAGGCAGTCGACGCCGAGCAGGTCGAGGCGGCGGAGGGCCGGGAGCGGCGGGAGCGCGCGGAACACGCTCGAGACGACGCGGGGCCACGCGGTGCGCAGGGTGAGCGTGAGGTCGGTGAGGTGGGGGAGGGGGGGAAGGTGCTTGAGCTGGTCGAAGTCGAGGGAGAGGGAAAGCGTGGCGAGGGTCGGGTAGAGGGTGTACAGGATGATGCGGATGGCCTCGATGGCCTGGAAATCGGTGGGAGATGGTATGGCGCTGTAGGAGGGCGGGTCGCGGCGGCGGCTGCCGAAGCCCTTCTTGCGGAAGAAGCGGAGGCATGAGTTGGGCAACAGCCTGCGCAATGCGCGCTTCCCCAATGACGCAGTCTCGGGATCGTCATCGGCCGCCTTCGTCTTCAAGTGGCGAGGGTCGTTGGTGATGAACAGATGTCTGACAGGCAGGTCCTCCCGCGGTGTCCTCTGGAGCAGGTCTACGAATTTTAGAGCAGAGGGCACACTCTTGATACCGATGGAGTAGTACCGATACGGGGCACTGGCTTTGCGGAAGGAGTGGCTAACAGCAGATAGAGAGGCCCCCGCGGTGCCATCGTCGGTGCAGGCCAGGATGAATATCCGCTCCCAGATCTCGAGAGGGAACCTGCTCATGGTAGGAATTTAGGGTTGGTGTAAATGAATGTGGGGTCTTCGGAGATGAAGACGTTGGCTCGTCTATACAAACATGCTTATCGATAAGTAAGGGTCTTCGGCGTGGCGTATCGAGAGACGCGTCCGTACCTGGAAGGATGTTCAGCAGCGAGAACAGCGAGGATACACCACAAGCTCAGGTTATGGGTCCATGCGTTGACGATGCTGTAGGCAAGGCGGGGGCCCTCCAGAAAATTTTTACAAACAGCAACAGTGTTAGCTTCATGTTATTGGTAATTGGAATCCAATCATTGGTGCTGTCACAGTTTGGTCAAAGTTCTGTTCAATACAAAACTGTCGTCACATTCAGACGCCCGTACCACGCGGTCGGGTCAGTTCCACCACGTTTGGCCTATATTCCAAAAATTTGATCCCGACGGAGGACGAGCAGGACGGAAGATTTGACGATACTCTGGACGTGAGGCGCATACGCGAGCTCATGATCAGCCATAGCCAGTAAGCGAGACAGCAGCAACCAGTTCGTATTCAAACGAACGCTGCTAATAGTGGCTACAAGATAGGTATACAAACTAGGCACACCGTATGGTAGTAGACGTGCGTCGGCTCTAGGCCGATTACAGCGGGAACAAAATATAGGTAATAAACAACAGAGACCCATCGTAAGAGAAAGAGGCGCATCTAGCACTGGGATATTGGAACATGGACAAGAATGCGAAACAGGTATGCGAGATGCGGGGAATTATGCGATGCGATGCGATATAAGGGGCAGTCGGCCAAGAAGGAGAGTCGTGGATCATTAGCAGCTCGTCTTCGGCGCGAAGGGGAACTTGAGCTTGTTGGAAGTGCTGTAGAGGCCGTAACCCGGCTCCTGCTCGTCCGAGTAGATGTGGAAGAACCACGCAATGCCGCCGTTGGTTTCCTTGAAGTACGTGCACTGCGCGTCGAGCAGATCAAAGTACTGCTGCTCAGAGTTCACCGACGCGACGGCCTTCTTCGAGTTCGCCTCGACGCCGGAGTAGGTCGTCGAGGGCCAGCCGTTCTCGTCCATGTAGATCTTCTTGCCCTTGGACGCGGCGTTGTTCATGAAGTACTTGATGTCGCCCTGGACGAGGGGCATCGCAGCGCTGCCTGTTCACGAAGTCAGCATGCGCACGTTGGGGATCAGGAAAGAGAACGCACCCGAGGTGGCGGCCGTGTCGAAGAAGGGCAGCGTGTGCACGTGGACGTTGTCCATCGCCTCGAGCACGGCAGTGCGGCCGCTGGCGCTGGTCTCCTCGAAGCCGTAGACGAGCTCGCTGACGGTGACGTTGATCTGGTACGGCTCGAGCTTCTTCTTGTAGGCGGTGACCTGGCTGGCGAGTGTCTTGGCGGGAAGCACGCTGTCGAACAAGGGCTCGCTACCAAACTGGGGGCAGATCAGTAAGGGCCCTGCAGGGATCACGGAAAAGGCATACCTGAACGACGCGGGTGACGAACTTGGACTTGGGGTTGGTGCTGATGGAGGTAAAGAGGGTGTCGCGCTGGTCCTCCCAGAGCGAGCCGCCGTCGAATCCGAACCAGATGAGCGCGTGCACGCCGAGGCCGGCTTCCCACGCAGCCTCGACGACGGTGTCGTAGTAGCCGGTCTTCGTCTTCATCTTGTTGCCGGACTGCACGCACGCGCCGTACAGGCGCACATAGCGCGCGTTGAACTTGGTGCGCATGTTCTTGAAGTCCTTGGTCAGCTGCGACTGGCTTTGGCCTGCATCGTCCACAAGATCAGCATATACTCGATGATAAAAGGCGAAAATACGCACAGGCGCTGATCTCGTAGCTGAACCCGACGAACGCGTACTCCGTGCTGGGGTCCGCCCACCAGCCGTCCAGCGACGAGGGCACTGCGCTCGGCATCTTGAAGCCGAGTTCGGGGAACTTCAGCCCTGTCGAGTTCCCGCTGGAGGTCGGGCTGGCGACCGCAGCAGCAGAGGTCGCGCTGCCCTTCGCGGAAGAGGTGGTGTTGTGGGTGACCGAGCAGCTCTTCTTGGTGCTGGAGCGGCGCGCGAGCATGCGCTTGTGGGCGGCAGGCTCAGAATCATGGGCGGCGGCAAAGATCGCAAGGGCGCTCAGGGTGAGCGCGGTGATTGAAGAGAAGGATCGCATAATCGCAGGGAGTTTGGGTTCGCGTTCTCGTAATTGGGTGGGTGGTGAATGGGTCTGCTAAACTGCCTGCAGAAAGAATGTGTCACTGTCCAAGTGAATGTGGGGCGGAGAAAGGATCGAGAGGGAGACAGAAGAGACCAGGAGGGGACGGGGAGGAGAGAGCGGAAGTTTCAGAAGCAAAGATTGACCTTTGTTCTTTATATTGTGCTTTACATAGCGACCGGAGGTTTGGAGCACAATGGCTTGGCCCCTGCACCGCATGCTTGGACAATCATACATTTTTTCAACCAGTGAACTACCATGAAAAATATGAAATATGTTGAAGACTTCTCCCATCGAAGACTTCAATCATGCTCTGCAAACCCCTCCGCTTCGTCCAAGTTTCAAATTTCAAGGGCAACTGCGCAAAGGAATTGTTCTACCAAATATTAATTTGCCTTATTGGGAAGCGGACTTAAAAAAAGCTCCGCACCGAGGTATTGCTAGGTATTGATGTCAAGCATGTGGCATTTCATTGTCCAAAATCAGACTCGCGGCTTTGTATCCCCTGCATCCAGTACAACATCCAATACAAGTACCAGTACGTGGTAGAAGTCAGCTTGAAAAATTACGAGCCTGAGATACAGGTATAACACCGGTTATTTTCATACCCAGCAAATCAGTTCAAGTCGTAGGGAGTTTGCAGTTCAAAAGAGCGCCACCAGGGTGGCCCTGTAAAATTGACCAGTTGTTTCCAAGACGATCTCCATTTGATTCCTTGTCACGCTGAGCCCATATTGAAACCCTGCAGGAACACTGGCGTACACGAACCCACCTCGAGCCTATCGCTGTTTCTGCGAGTGTCTCGAGCGCCAGCCCGAGCCATGCCATCTCGTAGCCGTTCCATAAATGATACATAGATCCGCATAGTTTACCGTCCGACAATACCCATCGAGGGCATCTAATTTAGAGCACCCTTAGGGTCAGTGATCGTCCGCCCCAAGCCTGCCCCACTTCACCGTGCGCGTCACGCCCCCATTCCACTCCTCTACCCGCCGGCGCGCATGCATCGACATCGTCGACGCCTCCGTCCCCACAAAGCCCATGCCAAGGGTCGGGGTCACCATGTCGATCAGCGCCGTGTACCTACATGCGCCAAATATCAGCCCCTGTCACTCAAGGACACCATGCGAACGGGTAGCATACCAAACGCCGTGCTTCGCATCTGTGTCTTCGCCGGCAGGGCTGTGGTCGATGTGCAGCCACCCGCGCGCGCTCACCTCTGCCCACCACGCCGGGTCGGGCTCGTCGCTGATGACGATGACCTTGAACGGGCCGTGTCCAGCGAGCGCAGGCCGCGCCTCCAGCTCCACCTGGACCTCGCGCACGCGGACGGCATAAGCGTCCAGCGGGGCAAAGCACTCGTCCAGGGGGACGTTCGTCTCCCGACACCGCGTGCCGAAATCGCTGTGTCGAACATGGACGGTGATGAACTGTACGAAACGGGCGAGATTCAGCAGCTTCCTGAGGCGGGTCGCTCGTTATACGCACTGGGGGGATGGGGTCCACTGCTGGGACTGCGAGTAGTCTTCTTACGTACTCATTCCCGATGCTGAGCAATTTTGGCGACCACCTGAAGTGTCTGGCGATCTTCCATCCGGGGCTGAAGCTACATCCAGAACTACGTGTGAGTAATTACCAGCGGAGTAATTGGCAGAACGTACTCGGTTTCCCATTCGTACGGCTGGAGCACAGACGCCCAATATAGAAAGTCGAAGCACAGCACCTGAAAATCGGGGGGATAGGTATTCGGGAACTCGTCGTGTGATTCCGGCTGGTGCGTCTGCAAAACTTGCTCGTATACTTCACGGTCGCTAAGCCTTACGAGTTTGTTGAGATTGACATGCGGCTCGTGCGGCTCGTCCATGCCGAGGAGTTTTACTGGCTCCATGATAGTTGTGTACGACAGATCTGCGGCCTGTGGTATCAGCACACCAGTCAACCTGAGACGCGAGGTGGTAGAGACCTAACGAAGCCCGATTTGGGCCTGTAAAGTGACAGCCTCGCGGCGAGCCACCTCCGTACGGCGCCCAGACACTCCAGCACCCCAGCGGGTCTGA
This sequence comes from Athelia sp. TMB, assembly GCA_014898675.1. NCBI lineage: Eukaryota > Fungi > Basidiomycota > Agaricomycetes > Atheliales > Atheliaceae > Athelia > Athelia sp. TMB. The sequence continues at coordinate 60,384 of JACXVL010000078.1, read as the reverse complement.
CTTGCGCGTGTCCCCGGTGTAGTTCTTCACTTGGCTCCATTCGAGGATGGGCAAGTGTAGTGCCGCGCTAATGTAGGGGATATCGAATACCTCGCCAAACGAAATGAATCCTGAAGTATCGATACCTTGCTTCAGTGGAAAGCGGGCTCAGTAAGGCGGGTAACACGCACCGGCCTGCCATCCATCGCGAAAACCAGTGAAATCGGGCATTATGGGAACGCGGTCGGAGTGTATGGCTATGTATAAGAGGTTCGCGGCTGACATCATGTCGTTGTTGAAACTCCCTGGTACCCTATATAAAAGTCAGTGGGTGGCAGAGGCAGTCGTATCGCCTGCATACCAGGTGGTGACATATTTCACGTCGGCTCGGAGGTTATCTGGTGGGTATAATTCAATGATGCTCGGAACGGAAATTCCGCATCTCGTACCTCTGAAATGTTCAGTAGGCGGTCCAAGGAGATACAATGCAGGATCGTATGGGTTTGGCTGAGAATAAGATAGGTGGGATGCCGGACAGGTTTCCTGTCGATACACGCGGCGCGGCGCGCGGTAGCCCTCAAATTCGACTGCACTAATGAAATCCAGCCGTTGATAGAGCAGCATGTGGAGCAAGAAGACGATGAAGACAACGGCGCCGAGAGCGGCCGCTGGATGCGACTTCCAACGAAGTATTGTGATGGCCATCGATTCCTTGTGTCTCACAGAGAGAGAGAGCAAGGTAGAATGAAAGAGGCAAGCGATGGGCAAATGGGATAATACCATCAAGCCACAGCCTAGGCGCCACTATCTCGAGACGGTGGTCATTGCCCGTTACTTGGCCCTCGAGGCTCGGGTTGGCTTCCCCTTCGTATTCATATCCAGTCTCTTGGTGTACATACCCGTGGGTGCCTGTGCCTCCGAGATGCCGCATTGTCGCGTGCCGAGGCGGCATGGGCAGATGGAGTCCACGATTCTGCTCCTCCTGCTCTCCCCTACTTCCACCTGCGGCGATGGCTTTGCCGAGTCTGGATGCCGCGCGCTGGGCTTTTAGATGTGTCCTCGGGGAACAAAAGTCACAGTCGGTGATATCGATACGGAGCTAGCAAGACAGGGAAAGGTCAAACCAACCAAATCTGAGGCGACGTCATTCTATCAATGAAAGTCGGGCCGTCACGCGACCATGCCGGGTTCGCCGCGGCGCCGCCGCTCTCAACTCATTTAGGGGCACGCAGTAGGCATATAGAGCAGTGACCCAAGTTGCTTTAGTGCCGGAGAAGACGTCCTGGGATATCTGCCTGCCTGTCGCATGCTTGAATGTAGTGGTAGCTGCAAGGTACCAGATGCGGGGATAGTAAGCACCGGAAGAGGAAAATCCTTTTATATAATATTTTCACACGCCTCTTTGTCAACTGTCCGAGTCACTGCCCCTCGTCTTTGAGCTTTCGCCCATCTATACTTGATCTATTAAGATGCTTCTGCGAGCCGCGGGAAATGAAAAGCTTCACGCATTTCCAAAGGCTGCCTATCTCTCCGTCCTATCTCTACATGATCTCGAACGGCTCAGGCTGATGTCGCTTGCTATCCAATTATCGACTACAAGAACTTGACAAGAACACTCAAATTTCTTTCGGAAGAAATATTCTCCAATTCTGTCTCACTAAACTAGGTGACCTGGCCTGATACTCTTGCTGGAGTCCCCGCGGTTGGTATCTCTCTCGGAGATGTTGCGCTTCCCACCCGCTGGATATCTCGTTCAGGCGGCTAAGGGTCTACCGATATATTCATACAGAACGGGCATCATGAAAAATGCAGTGTCATGGACCGGCGGCCATATGACCAAGTTAGACTGAATTGCAATGCAGCCCAAAATCTTCAAGACTGTGCAATCTCTCTCTTTTCTCCACAACTGGCGGCGGGCGCTGGCTCATGCTGGTGATTGGCTTCTAGTGGCAGTTACTACGCGTACCGCGGATGTTTTGGCATGCATCCGACAATCTAAATGAATACGTTTCCCGGTAAAGCACGACGATCGCTCCCAGTGCGTCTGATCTTATAATGATTCGATCCAAGTAAACGGCTCAATTTGACCTTTTTGCGTTACCAACGATGCGCATAGGCTCCTATCAATATATTCAATGGCGTTACAATACCAAACTCATATGATACATAAATGAGACGCGGTGCGAAACCAGCATGCAGGGAATAACCAAAGCGTTAACATGGACTTAATACATTTTAGACTTCGGGAAAGCTCAGTTGCCATCGTTGCGGCACTGTAACAAGAAGTCGAGCGTCAGTGAAATACAGAGTAATCACCCGAGCAGAGAATGCACGTACGCAGACCGAGACAGTGTTTCCATTGCAGGAGCCAGAGCTAGGGTCCGTGCGGCAAGCGTATCTGTTCACGGGCGCGAATTAGACTTGGGACTCTAGCGAGACGATACTGGTTTCTCGCCTGAGGTGAGTGAAGGAGTTCGTGTATTCATTGAAGATGATGGGAGGGGGGCTGCAGCCGAAGATTCCCTCGGTACACGGGTTCTGGTTAGTGGTCAACCCGTCGACGACGTTGCAGCTTTATTTGGCCCAGTGAGCCAAATTAGCCGAGGAACTCAAACTCAAAACTGACCTATCGTCATAAACGTTCCCTAGATAGATTCGCGTTTAGTCCAAGATCTAGCAGAACGGCTTGAGCTGCTACTTACAGCGGCTGATACCTCCACCCTCGTTGATCTGCTCGCCAATGCCGTAGTTGAAACCGCCACAGATTGCGGCAACGTTGCCGGCCAGCAAGAAGGGGAGAACAAGAGCAATAGACAAGAATTGCATGATAGGATGAGGTGGCGAAGAGGTGAAGAGGGGTTGGTTGGTTGTTTTGAAGATTCTATTCTGCCTCAACCGTGAGTTTATATAGCCCTTCGAGCCCTTTACTCGTGATCTAAACCATATGCTGAACCAAAGAGACTGTGCATGACCGCAGCTGAGGCGGAATCCACATGATCCAGATATTCTCTGCATCTCACGCTTGTTGCAGTCAAATTGCAGCGCCCATCATCAAATGAAATTCGTCGGGCAAGTCTCACCGTAGATGTTATGGCGAACCATGGCGGCGTACCGCCTTGGTCATTTTCCACAGCTCTGCGGCGGTGATTCGCCCCAGTATCTCGAAGATTCTCGCCACATTCGACTGTCCAATCCTCTTTTCTTTCCGGCTTGTGACAATGAAGGCAGAATTTGGCAGAGTGGGTATGGAAAAGCGGCTCGCCCATATAAAGTTTATGGATGGGTGGCACCAGGTGGAAGAAACGACTCGGACGCGAAGCAAATTTCCGGAATGCAGCGGGCCGGGGGGCTTGGATCAAGGCCATGCGCACGTTGCCCCGCCACAAATGATGCGAGTAAGGGTGTCTCTGGAATTTGATTTTCCCTCTGCCCATTACTTAATGGCCCAGAACCTGAACCGGAGCTGCACACATACATCGTTGTGCTTCATCATGCTGCTCGGTGTCTTCAAAAGCAAGTCTCGACAGAAGAAAGCGCACCTTCGTGTTCTTTTTGTATCATATCCATTGCTATCCCTCACACTCGAACTGCGTATGCGATCATGAGCGGCACAATAGCATGCTTACGGGCTTGATACGGGTTCGTTACCATCACGGCCGATGTTTTCATTTCACAGAATCTCAGGCGGTATATTGATTTAGGCTATGCATTTAGGGGGCTCGTTTGTGAGCCGTGAACGCGTGGAGGGCTTCTCGTCTGAATGATTTGATGCTGAGCTGTGCATCTCTGTGCGCTGATCAAGAGGCGAATCGAAGAAATGCCGGTTTCATGACTTGCCTCACCTTGATGTGGGACCTTGATTCTTTCAATCAACTTCGACTACAATTGCAGATGGATGCTTCCTGTACCATCATCGAGTTCTTTCTTTGATGACACTCCATTATGGTTCCAAGCCCCCCGTCTCGCAAGCGGTTCCCCTAGGCGTCATTGCCCAAGGCCGGAGCTCGTTAACCAACGAGTACATGCTCAGAGGAAACTGGCCGAATCCAGTGCTTCTGCCAAATATCTCCGTCATCACCCATCGATCCAGGCCTCTACCACGCCAATTACGGCGGAAATCTTGCATGTGCTGCCAATTTCATGTCGGGAGGAGATTCAATGGGGAGTGATACAGATTCATTGTGCAATTCTAGTGCAGTTCTGGTAATTTGGCGGTATAGCGCCAGCGAATGCCAGTGACTCACCCTGGCAAAGGAATTAGGAAACATCGGACACGTGAGAAACGTGACACCCGGTGATAAGTTTCCATAGCCCCGCATCGAAGCAATGTCCGATGACATTGCTAAATTATTCTTCATCTTCTCTTCCACAATGACAATCGCAGAAGTCGTAGTGTTCGTCGCCAGCAAGGCATATCAGGAAAACTCCGAGGCTGTTGCGAAAGGCGTCATAGGCGAGTTGAGCAGTGTGCCTGGCATCGAGTCGTGAGTTGATCTGTTTGTCATATTGAGCCTGGGATCGCATCTCATCTGAAAGGTCAGATCGTACAACGGATTCCAATACGAGGATGAGGTGGAGGGTGGCGTTAAGAAAGCAGTCTGGATCAATGGTTGGTTGCAACGTGCTCAGATTTGCGGATTGTACTGATATGAGTCCAAGTTTGGGACTCGTACGAGAGCGCGGAGAAGCAAAGCGAACGTCTGAAATCCTTTTTCAAGGAGGAAAGCAAAGTCGAAATCTGCCATGTTAGAATTGGAGCAGACATCTCCAGGCCTATATCAGCACCTGTCACCGAGATCGCCTGGGTGGTGTTGAAGCCAGGGCAGTCTGTTGAAGCTCTGGCTAAATCCATCGACGAGCTCGAAGAGGCAGTGAAGACGTTGGAGGGTGCACACAGTTCCACCTGGGGCCCCACTGTCGAAGATCCCAATGTGTTCGTGGGAATTATTGGTTGGGATACCCGAGAGGTGAGTACCAATGTGTCAGAAGACGCTTGGGAGGACCTGACCATTACATGTTTTCAGGCGCACTTGAAAGCTGTAGCTCCGGGCACTGGCGCATTTAAGGTTATTGGAAAGACACTCGAGACGTCGGATATCAAGCTGTTGCATGTGGACTTAACTAAGTTCTCCGCTTGAGATCAGAGGAAATGTGAGCCTTGTAAGAAGAAAATGTACTACATCTTGCCTTCAAAGTGCACGAGAGTGACGAGACTCAGAGATAAGCGACTGACTCTATTTGATCGCGCGTACCGCTAATTTGCTACGCCACTGCAAATGTCACTGTACCCAGAAATGATGGACCTGTGGAATATTGAGTAACTTGTGATCCGTCCAGCACCCAATCAAAGATTCTCGCACCTATCTTCAAGACGCCTACAGGAACATTTGCAATACGGCTTGCCCTGCGCTGATCAGTGATCATCGAACACACAGCCCAAAAATAGGAAGTCAGGGATATCAAAAATGATATTCATCGAGACAATGACAAATGTGAAGGTTGAAGGCGTGAAGGGTACACTCGAAGGATACAGTATACAAAGTAATGCGCAGTCCGTGATAAAGCCTAAAGGCAGAGTCCAGAATGTAACCATGCATGTGCGTATAAGGGGGTCAGTGTCCAAGTACAAGTCCATTCTCGTTGTTTTGGTGCGTGAGGAGGAATAGTCATGTCGTTTGAGAAAATGTACGTGTCGTGATCGTAAGGGTTCGTTGAGGCGTACGTAAATAAGCTTTGCGGCTTAAGCCTGGATCGTGAATTCGCCCGACCAGTTGCCCGAGTCTCCTACCACTGATGCGCTTCTGTGAGCATAATAAACATCAAATCAACTGGCAATACTCACGGACAACGCGATAGTTGGTCCCAGGTGATACCTCCTGGGGGACCGTGATCTCTTGATGGCCTTTGAGGATATCGAAGCCTGATGCAAGAGCAGTGTCCGAAGTTGTGTCGGCGTGGCGAAGGTATATCTCTCCTTCCTTGTTCGTAATCTGTGTCGGTGGGTTCGATGTTGCCCTAATGCAATGTGATTGATGTGAGATGAGGTAGTGGTTTGGAGGGGAATAGTGGTCATACCAGGTCACGTTGTACTTGCTACCGACTTTCCAGACTGTGCCAGACTTTGGATAGGTGACAGGAGGAGTGTATACGTCCCTAGTATCTAGGTTTAAAGGTGCGGCGCTCACAAAGGAGAGAACAGAGAACAGGGCAAAGAGGATGGAGAATAGGGAGGTCATGAAAAGCTGCATTATGATTGTATAGAAAAGGCAGATGAAAGAAGGCAGATGAAAGAAGGCAGAGGGGGAAAGACGATGGGAGAATACTAAGTAAGAAGACTCCAAGAGTATTTATGTGAAGAGACTTACGAGCACGCGCGAGTCCACGTCCCCGGTATCGGATGCACATACAGGTCATCATCGATCACCCGCGTCACAGCATCAGGCAGAGAAGGCCTTAGACCACGATGATCCCATGGAGCGCGGCCAAGAATCACAGTGGATATGCCCCTAAAAGCAGGCCTTGAGGCCGGTCGGGGCGCAGTAGAATCTTCGTGAAGTTTAGCCAAAATCCCAGGTGTAAATGACGTGTGCCATCATTCGAGGCGGAGGCTCTTGAAAGCGACGATTTCTTCACAACAGGGGGTGGGTAGATATGAGCATAATATTACAGCCCAAAGGTTGGATAGTTGGCCTTTGCAATTGACGTCAAAGCAGATGGGAAGCGCAAAGGGTCCCGTTTTGAAGCGGCGGCCCCGAGGAGGCATTACCTAATTACATAAGCGCCCAGCTGACCTTCTCTTTTCCATCATGGGGACCGCCCTTTTCAATTTGCAGCCGCCCGCCGTTCCCTGTCAGCAGACACTGCAAGCTCAGATTACCCTTGGGCGTGTTACCTCAAATACCAGTTTTCATCTGCAAATATTGACCTACCAGTGCGATCTGGCGTCAAAGTGTCCGTCTCGTTTTGTTATCAAAGCACGAAGTCTTTCTGAAAGCAGAGATGAGGCTCTCGCGCTGCCAACGCGCTGCTCAAGCTCGGCGGGAAGATCTCTCCGAGTCCGAGAGCCCCTCTGGCCCTCAAGTGCGCAGCAACGACTAGTTTTCACGTTGCCGAAGTAACTAAGGTGTGTATACAAGTTAGGCCATATATCTCTTGGCTTGCTTATGGTGGGATTTTGTAAGCAGTCTCAGAGAGGTATAGGGATCTCGCTGTCGCCCATTGCCTGTCGCCCGAAAGGCCCGGGAGCATGTCGACTCTAAGTTCCCCAGTCCTGACTTGTGCGGCTCACCTGTCACCCGCTGAGATCGACATCGCAGGATATTAAACATGTTTTCTGACAGGCGTCGCAGGGACCCGCCGAGCCGCAGCAGTGCGATCACTCATCCTGTCGCATGGAAAATCCAAGCAGACGGTTGTCTAGAATCGTGTTTTTCTTCGGCCGTGATAATTCCCAGTGATCCTCAGCAAGTGATTAGAGGGATGGCCGAGGCGCTGGCTAGTGCCCAGGGGTTTTCTGCCAGTGAAACGTTCTAAGCTCGGTAGGTTTGGATATGCGTGCGCCCGGCTGAAGGTCTCGGTACGCTGTGAAGCTATTTCCTGATTCCCTACCCCACGTCCGCTCAAAGAGACACATATTATTCATTGCTTAGATAAATCTTTCACCACTCCGCTACTCCTGACTATCGAGCAGAGCCGGAGCCACACGCAGCCCGAGAACTAAAAGTCAGGGAGATCAAAGGTGACATACAACGAAATAGGTTGTAAATGGGAGGTTGTAGATACACTTGAAAATACAGTGTATATATAAATCCATAGCACGCGATATAGCCAAAAGGCAGAGAAGTGTAAATATATATGTGCATATAAGTGGTTATGTGACAAGTGTCCGAAAAGAAAGAAAAAGTCCATTATCAGTGCTGTAGTCCGTGCGTGAAAGAATATAAATTCCATGTCATTGCACAATTGTGCGCGTTGTCATTGTGGGGGTTGGCATGTGTTCAAGCCTTGATAGTGAACTTCTCCGAATCGTTGCCTGAGTCTCCAAACACTGATGCGCCTTTGTTAGCAAGTACGTAAAGAGATATATATAATTAGTAGTACTAACAGACGATTTGATAGTCGCTTCCGGCTGGCACCTTCGGGACCGTGATCTCATGATGGCCCTCAAGGATGTTGAAGCCAGACGCGAGAGCAGTGGGAAACCACGAATCGCCGTGGTGAAGATAGATCTGCCCGGTCTTGTCCGTGATTTGCTTCGGTGGGTTAGAGGTGTTCCTACAGTGATGTGATTGATATCAGAGAGTGCGTTATTTAGGTGCAAGATGGACAAACCAAGTGACATTGTGCCTTTCACCGACTTTCCAGACGGTGCCGGAGTGGGGATAGGTGACGGGAGGACTGTACACGTCCCTGGTGTCGAGGACCAAAGGTGCGGCGCTCACGAGGGAGAGAGAAGAGAAGAGGGCGAAGAAAAGGGAGAACAGGGCGGTCATGGAAAATTGCATTATGGTCGTATTGGCAAAGGTGTTAGAAGAGAAACTCAAATGGAAGAAGAATGAAGAGAAAAGGATTTGCAAGATGAGGAGAGGAGAGAGACTCAATCAGCATATATATACGAATAACCGTGCGGGCACGGGCAGCAGGCGAGAAAGGCCGCAAAGGCGATGCATCGGATGGTTCATGCTCTGCGCCAGGCTTTGGAGTCCCGATATCATGCGACCCGCATGGAATGAATTTGAAACTGGCCTTGCCTTGATCGAAGCTTGATCAGTCAAGATCCAGTAGAACTTTCATGAATTCGGGCCGACTTGAAGACTCGGGCCCTCAAAAACGAAGCTGAGTGGGAGCTGAGGTGGAAGTGATATGTGCAGTCTTTTGAAGTGGGAGCCCTTCTCCAAGCGCGATTGCTTCGTGCGAAGAGTGACCAAGCCAATTAAGAATGTTCTTATGAGATTGGAAGGCAGAATCCAGTGCATTGGCTGCTCTTGCTATGAAGACGAGAGGGGAGGGAGAGAAACGGCTCCAGCCGGTCCGGGCCGAGACAAAACACTTCGCCCGCGGCCCCAATTTCGCCCTGAATTTTTCTTGCACCATACTTCCTGGATATGCATCATTGGGTTTCAAGTACTACCAGACCTCCGATTCGAATCTAGAAAAATTATCGGCCGTTAGCCTTAGTTAGGGGATGTTCAAACGATTATCCTTGCGGCGCCGGGTCATCTGGCAGTGCTCGCCGTGCTGAGTGGTCTTGGCCCCGGGCATGATTGCGCGTCGCGAGCCTCGTTAGGTATCGTGCGGTGGTACATCACGGTCCCACCTGTGTGCGCCCGTTGGGCCTTGGGCTTCCGAGTCAGATCTCCACCTGACGTGGAGCCTGGTTCGACGAGGAGCTATGTCACGAATATCGCTGGGAACTCAACGACATGCGTACAGATATTAATAGGTCCATAACCCTTTCAGCCAAATACGGAGCCAGATTATCGAATGATTGGACTTCAGCGTCAAATATTTCGGGGCACTCTCACAAGCGAAGCGCATCTTGTTACCCGACGCTTGCCTGCTTCTCTGGCACTCGCATAGAGTTGCTCCACAAGATCGATTTTTGGTATTGTGCGTTGGGTTTCCAAAACACTTCATATTTGAAAGAAGGTGCAGAAACTAGAAAGAGTGCCACCGCCCATAGCATCACACAAATGCTCCAAGAATACGCCCGTCTCGCCTCCTCTTTCTTCTTCAGCCGCGATGTTGCATCCCTCAAATCCTCAGTTAGTCTTTACAACTATCGACTCTTGTTCTCGCTTCTTATATGTGAAACCCTCCATACCAGCAATTTCCACAATTCGTTCACTTGCCATACATCGGCTGCATATTTATTCGCGCACATGTACTCCAAGACCATCCGGTTTTCTGTGCAAACTGGATAGGAATATCTTGAAACCTTTGGGTCTTCTTGTGCGTTGTCTTTCAGTCGCTTCAGCGATGATACTGGTTGCGGAGCAGATCTACCGCTTGTTCAAGAACTCCGTCAGGCCGTGCCACTTGCCGTGCCATGTATCTCAGTTGCCGTGACGAGCCATGCTACAAGTGGCTGGCGGCACGAGGTACGCAGCTAAGGGAACCAAAATTACAAAACAAACAGAAAAAGAAAAGGCATTGTGCTGTTTGTGGTGCTGTGATCTATGCAGACTTTCTTCCCCCGCACACAACCCCGAGTGTATGACGATTATCCATAGCAGCCCACGCCCCCTCACCACCAAAGATCCTGTCCCTCCAGTTCTTCTCCTGCTCCTCAGCACATCCATCGACCCCAGCCACCCGCTGGTGCACCCGCAAGCAGTCGGGGTGAATGCCCACAGTATTCCGCACAAACGGAATCATCAAGCTGTGCCTCCTGAGCGATTCGATCTGGTCATCCCACGGATCCGCCTGGACGAGGATGCTCAATGGGAATTGGGGTGCATCCGGAAGCTCGCTTTCGTGTCTGTTCTTTAGAAGCCGTATAGTGGCCTCAAGCGAGAAGGCGATGGCTTGCAGGTTATGCGCGCGCAGGACCGGCAGGCAGACGTGTGTGAGGTGGGGTAGATGGTCGGCGCAGTCGAGCAGTATCTCCTGCGGGAGCATGGAGTTGATCATGCCTAGCAGGTTCAATCGACGCAGTTGTGGCATCCCCGCCAGGGGAGGGAGCAGTTCGAAGACCTTGGGGCCCAGGTCGAGAGGGAAGGGGCGGATAGAGACTGTGAGCTCCTGCAGCTGAGGAAGATTCGGAAATGAGGCGAGCTCGAAAGCTTTATGGCCAGCGAAGTCGTACGCGATGGATAACGTGGCAAGATTTAGGGATTGGGACGCCAAGATGGCGCGAAAAGCCTTCATAAGAAGACTATTCGCCCCCTTCGAGAGCCGTTCTCCGTCGAGCGCCTCCTTTACGATGTCACGACGCAATTCTCCCTGCGCATCCATCGCAATCTCGTAACGCTGGGCGAACGCAGCGGGAAGCAGCATGGAGATAAGCCTATCTCTCACATACAGCACATTCGCCGCGAAATCATAGCCCGTGACCGGGCTCGTGGGGGTTACGGGCGCACTTGAATACTTGTGACGAGCGTCATTCGTAAGGAATAGGTGCGTGACGCGAATGTCGGGGGAGCTCTCAAGCAGCTCGGCAAATAGCAGCGCAGACGCAAGCCCTTTGATCCCGACTGAGTAGTACCTGAACGGCGCACTGACGTCGCGAATGTACTTGCTAACGCGGGACAAGGAGCAGCCTGTAGTTCCGTCGTCGACACAGGCCATCATGAAGATTGGACGCCAGAGCTCGACAGGCATCCATTCCATGGAGTGGGTATGACCGGCATGTTGAGCGCGGGTATCTATGGACATTATGAATCACGCTACTCAGAAACTGAAACCGTGCTCGACATCAGTACTTGAACTTGAGTGCTAAAGGAGATGCTGGCTGGACGCACCTTCAATGAGCGCAAGTACAGATTCTTTCTTGACTAGCGAACGATGTAGGGGGAAAGAGAGCGGGGAAAACAGATATCTGGCCGCGGCTTTTTATCATTGAGTAATAGCGTCGAACACATGTTGGACCAGGTTCGATCAAGAAACTGGGGATGTTCAGTGATTGGCTTTGACATGCATTTAGCAGCTCAAACGCAACACGTGGCGGTGCAAACAGGGCCAGGGCAATTGCAAAGCACCCGTCAAGTACCGCTCAGGAGCGCTCGGGCCGTGATAAGAGCCCCTATCTTCTGTCAGAGCTGAAGCTTGATAGGTCTCGGTGTTTTCGCTGAGCGATCGCGAGGCACAAGACCAGCGAAAATCGAAGGTCGGCAACTGTCTGACTTGCTCTTCGGCCTTCAACGACAACATCACATAATTCTTCTATTCACCCTGCCGTCCACGCCTGTGTTGCCGCTTGGTAGCGCTTGGTTGTCGCCCTTTTTTGCTTTCCGATCCAGTGTCTTGGTGCTGGCGCTTCGCAGTCCCCTGGCTTATGCGCTGCGCATACTCGAGGAGACGCTAGCTTCCTCTCCCAGTATGTACTTGTGCAATGAACATATGTCCTAAGCACCGGAATCCTCAGATTCACGCCCCTTATCTGCGTGGTAAGCGCTAATGCACTGCCAGGTTCCATGGAGCAGTGAGCTATCGCCGGAATCACACGAGGTGGCAGCTACCACGAAAAGCGAATATGAATTCCTTCGCAGGGATAGCGTCAGTACAGACGTCAACTAGCATTTCAATCTGTGGTGACCATCAGCAACGTTGGTCAAGGAGGATGCTAGAACACAAACCTCGTACGAAAACCCACAGGGTACTGATATAAGGCAACATATCCCGCCACGAGTCCACGTCGATTGGTACCCGCGAGTTCGACTTTGACGTGAGCACCGTGAACGACGCCTCCAACGCATATCGATTCAGGTCATACTCCGGCAGACCAAGCAGCTGCACTAACCGCTGGAGCACGTCCTGAGAGGAAGTGATCAGATGAAGAACAATGAATATCGGAGTGTATGACTTACCGGTCCACTCCATGAGTCAACCTTTGACCTCGTCAATGCAATCTTCTTCGTTACTTTGTTACTGTGTACACTTTGCGCGATTAATATTGGATTTGGTGCTGCATGCGGGAGATTGATGTTCGAGAGGCTTGAGAGTAAGGCTGCAGGGCTGGACTCGTGGTTCACCGATGCGTTGAGGAATTCGGCGACAGTCATGTTGAGGATGGAGTCGAGGCTTGCTGGCGGAGGGACGAAGGGCGCGGGCGGGAGTGACGGTGGAGGTGAGGGAGGGGGAGGGGAAAAGCTTCTGGCTTTAGGCGTGGAGGTAGTGGAGGTTTGGGCATCCACAGTGAAGGGTGGGAGCGCTTGTGCGTGGATAATGGGCGCGATAAGTGTTTGCGACTGGGTCGGCAATGTTGGCGTAAATGAGTTACGTGCATCGGCCATGGGGGCTACAGAGAAATACGAGTCTGCAGTGGGACTGACAGTCCCTTTGACAGAGCCTTGTGCTTCCTCCATGGCTATGTTGAGGGGATGTAGAGGAGGCAAGAACGAAGTCGACCTTGACATGGCAGTAAGATTCGGAGACAAGTGCAATTATCAAGAGCACGGGGTGATTATGCCTGTAATGGATGGATTGAAGTGTGTATAGATCAGGTTTATATCACAATTCTAGAGCCTGATTGTATGATCGTTATAAAGGAACTGTTGAGTCGAGGGTGCTTGCAAGGTGTCCAAAGAAACGTTGATCGGCGTCGGGAATGTGACAGAGCGGTGTGACAGCGTCGCGTCGTTGTTTTTCAGTGACCCCAAACAGCTTCAGACATGCAACACCCATTACTGGTATCGATTATCGCTCACTCCGACAAACTCAGCAGTATACGCATGGAGGGCATGCACAAGCAGATAATGATACTCTCCTAGGTCAAGGGTCTCATCTGAATCAGCATTATTTCTCAACATCCTCCACAACACCAAAACGACTCTGGATCTCGAGTCTGGAAACGGCATCATCTATCCCCCATATATGTGCAATAGGTGGCGATTCCAATGTTTCTAGCACAGTGGCTCTACAGCAATAGGCATGCCACGAATTTCTTGCCCCCAGGCAGTGTATTTTCCAGGGTACTCGCGTGACCCTCAACGCCATACGCATCTTCAGGCAGGCCGTTTGGCATCTGTAACGTGCAAGACAGTCGAGGGGTGCAAAGCCAAAACGATAAGCCCAAATACCACAAAATGAAACATACGTCACCTCTTGGTGAGTGTTGTTGCTTTCGATTCTTGTCTATACACTTACGCAGAAACCCAGTATTCTTTATTCTGATACTTGCACCTTGCTGCAGGCGGCGGCCCCAGTGCAGACAAAAGGTCATCAGGAGTAAACTTGCAGGCCACGTCAGAGAGTGAACGAAGCTGTACGCGTACCGCCTTACCAAAGCTGTGCAAGCACACTTGTACTTCAACGCAGCCGATACTCGAGGTGCCATATTCATCTTCTCCCCAAACGGAGAGCATTCAATGGCCATGGAAAGGTGCCCGCCAGAGATCTGGCACTACATCCTCTCCCCCATCTGCAACGATGGCGGCACCACCGCACTTCGTCTATCAAGCGTCTCCAAGTTCATACGAAACATCTCTGCGCCGGTCCGTTTTCAATCCGCAACATGCAAAACCTCCCGCTCCATCATTAGTCTCACCTATGCGCTTGAGAGCACTCCTCCTCATCAGCGCATTATGCGCCACCTCTTCATTTCCTCCACTCGTTGGCAGCCGCCGCCTACAAGCTCAAGCGTGTCGCGACCAACCCAAAGCGTCAAGATAAGGTCCTCAACTGCACGCGACGGCTCCATTCACTACGCGATACTACATATACTCACCCTTGTCGCACCTACCCTTCAAACGCTTTCTATGGTTGCGCACTGTAGCACCTGGGTGCAACTTCCTTTCCCACCTTCGCTTCCCGCGCTGCAAGAGCTTTCCATTCAGCACGAGTTCCCTGGCGCGTGTCTCGTCTCATCTGCGCTCGATTCGCTCAAGGATGCACCGACTCTGAAGATGCTTATCCTGTTTGGCTTCCTGAGGGTATCCCAACCCATCGAGATCGCCGGGACGATTCGGTCGATCGCACCTGGACTGACGCACCTTCTTCTCCCACATGACGCGGGAAATGGAGGCAGGCTTTTGCGCAGCTTTGCAAGAGAAGTTTGCTCAAACGCACTGGGTCACGGTTCGAGAGTTGATGAGCAGGGAAAGGTGGAACTACCGACAGCCTTGGAAGCGCTGTACATAGGCACAGGTGCAGGCTCGCCGCCGTTCCTCATGGTCCAAAATGGCAAGCGCATCGTGCCTTCGAACAACCGCTTCAATAGAAGTCTTGATAAATTGGGGGAGATGCATATCCACTGGTTGGCCCGCCTGGAGGGGAGGAACGGGTATTGGAAAGATGATTGGGTTGACGTACCGGTGTGGGAGCTGAGTCTGCCAAGATTGCAGCTTGGGCAGTGACTATGTTGGAGTTGTGAGCCGAACGGGGTGTCTGTGAGCGAAGGGCAGGGGTGCGAGATGGCCAAGCCGGCGTATCGGGGAAGTGATATAGGCGTTGGCAATCTGGCTGCGCTGGTGCGCATGCAGTGCTGTATTGTACAGTGAGTGACCATGCGACGATATCATCCTTGTATATAGCTAATTTTAAGCGTTAGCATCCCTAGGAGAACACCTGGCGTGGATAAGCAGTCATCTTGGATTAAGGTGTTCTCGAGAAATAGCAGCCCTGCATCACCCTCCAGTACTACGCCGAAGTCTTTTTGCCCTTCATCGTGTCAGGCAGAAATCGAATGTCCAGTGACATGGATCTCGCTCCTTGCACCCCGAACTCTATAGCATTTCCCTGCATTGACAACAATATCTTTCATCTTTCGTACATGCCTCCACCACTTTCGACCGGCTCGCAATACATCTTTTTGGAGACGACATTGGTTCTTGATAAATGACTTTCCTTCAAATCGTCGTTTATCCCTTGCCAAATCGATACAAAGCCGTAGGACTGGTCCATTTCCGGTGCTGCGAACATCGAGGGTTTCCTCAATCTGCCAGTCCCTCACACGGCGGACATGCAGCAGCGAGCTCAATGACATCTAGTAGGACATCACTACATGTATACGATACTACAGCCCCCAGGTTGTGTCATCGCACTCGCACAACTACTCGGGTGATAACCCTGGACGTTCGATTGCTTATCAGCTTCGATTGAATATGGGACGATGCCCACCAAAGATCTGGCATGGCATCCACTTTCTTCAACGACGCCCAAATCACACGAAGCATTTCCGCGCCGATCCGCTTATAATCTACCACCTGCAAAGACACGCATACAAGCATTAGCCTAACCTGTACGCTCGGACGTGTTCCTTTCCACCCGCTTTATCTGGCAGCACTTGGTCATAACCTCACAATTCTGAGAGCCTTACCTTGTGGCAATCTCGTCCCCTCTTCCCTCTCTGAAAGAATCGCCCGCGCTGAATATAGCCGTCATGTTCAGGTTTTCGAGGATCATGGAGCCTGTCGAGATTCTTAAGAGCATGCAACGTTTCGCCCGACCTTGACGCTCGTCTACCTGCCGTCTGACGCGGTAAATGAAAGCCGACATCTGCTTAAGTTTGCGGATGATATCTGTACCAACGCAGGCTTCTCGGCCAAAGCGCGGCGAGGACAATGGAGAGGAAGGTTGCAAGGCGGTTCCCTACCTGGGAGCATGTTGGATTCGGTCTCCAAACCTCATACACCACGGCAAGCGATAGCAAACGTATCATTCCTTCAGACCGGCTTTACAGTGCATAGAGCGGCCGCGAGAGTTGCCTTTCAATGGCCTGCGCGCCTCAAGGGACGGGAAGTGTGCTGGCAGGAAGAATGGCACGATGTGATGCGGACGGAACTTAGTCTGGGGGGATTGTGGCATTGTTTGGACTGAAGTCTGGCGCTGATAGTGAGTGTCTGATCAAGGAATAATCGTTGCCGAGTCGCTAATGTTGGGCGTCAAGCTTAGAGCAAAATCTGTCGCACCCTATGCCCTTATCGATAAGTGATAAGCGCTGATACCCGCATTACTTGTACTTCGCCGGTCTTCCACCTCCTCTCCTTCTTCTACCACCGCCAATACTCATAAAATCCATGTCATCTACCATCCCAATTGCTTGCACCATCACATACGCCTGGTCCCCCGACATGGACTACGACTTCATGAATGCTCTTAGGACCGAGCACTACCCTCCTGAACTGTTGTTCAATCCCGCCCATGTCGGGCTTTTCACCCGGGTCGCTGTGCCCCCTGCTCGGCTCGAGCAAGCCAAAGCCGACATCAAGCAAGTTGCAGCCCTACACACGCGATTCAGTATCAAATTCCAGTCGAACGTGAGGCTCTTCGGCAAATGCGTCGTCTTACGTGTGAATCCCAACCACGCCGGCCACATCTTCTCGATTCGAAACGTGCTTAACGAAAGGTGTGGCTGGGCACCACTTGTCCTTTGTATTAATATTAGTGCTGATGGAGTCGCTCAGGTGGGCCCATGCTGGCTTTGTGGACCCCCAGGAACGGAGCCATACGTCGTACCAGCCCCACGTCACTATCCACGCCAGGGTATCCAAACAGGAGGCCAAGAAGCTGTCCCCCATCATCGCGAATGCATTTGAGTCGCGTGTGGTCTGCGTTAGCGGAAACATCACAGGCATCAACTTGTGGGAATACAAGGAGGGGCAACCATGGGCTCTTATCGAACATTTCCCTTTCGCATAAGGAGAAAAGCCGCTTGTCACTTTGAACTAATGGTATGTACTATTGCAATCCCGCCGTCCGGCTCCTTGCTCATACCTTGCATTCAGCCAGTCATCTGGTATATGTTGCTGAATGTAACATTGAGGCTTAGTCTTCATTCGAGGCAACCTTTGCCTTCCTTCGTATAATGCCATCTGTGGCATTGGAGCCTCTCATGCGGCTCATACTGTCTTATAGACAGACCAACTCGTCGACTTACATTGAAGTTGGATATATATAGTGCGCATCCTGATCCTCTTAACCTGACACCACGCTTACACTTTGACTCACAGCTGATGATCTGGTACCTGTTTCTGAAAGCAACGGCAAGGCCTATTATCTTCGACCACTTGGAGATGTGTCCACTTTCCAACTCTCATTTGTCTGATATGCATGACCCTCGTCATCATGGTGCGCCCCGTGAATGGGATCCGATAATGGTAAAATGCATTACTATAACACTACATTGTTGCTGTGAATGTGATACGCATCGTCTTCAATCCAGATCCTCTCCACTTTTGCCTTCTTCTGTCGCTCTTGGTTGCTGGAAGTGTATTGGAGGTCGAGTATCTTCGTATGTTAGCGTGAGATCGACGATCCGCCTTGTGTCTCCCGCGTCTGCAGCTACATCAGAGGCTGGCTGTATTCTGCGAGCTCAGTCAGCACACAATATGACATTCATATCATCAATATCTACTGTGCGCTTATGCTGATGTGGGTGTGCAATTGTGCGGGTGCAGCGCGGATGCGATATCTCATTGAACGCTTGACTGTGAATGCGCCATTGAATGACCCGGTCTTGATGGTCAATGAGCAATTATGTCGCCGATTCATTATGAACCCATCTGCATACCTGCTCGTCCGTTGTTTCTACATCGCGTCGGTCCCACTCAACGGTGGCAGACACGGCAGCACCGCGCCTTGACAGTAGATCACTCTTCAAATCCTCCCGCTGCCATGCCTCGTCGCTGACCTTGATCTGAACTGACGATGCAAACGTCGACTCAAATGCCTGCTCGAGGCCTTCGTCGGACTCGGCGCTATACAGTGTGGTAATCTTGCTTTGGGCCCAAGATTGGAGATCTGGGGAGGTCGACATGATTTGGATGGCGATTAGAGCAGGGGGTCGAAAAGAACAGAGAAGGAGTGGGCAGCAAATGGATAACGTGCAGATAGTGGTCAGTGTCAGTGCCATGAGCTGCAGTATCTTGATCGCATGTGGACGTTGGTCACGCTTATGGCGTCATGCAAGTCCGGTGCTCAGCGCTCAGCGCTCATCGAGAGTCATCGAGGGTGACAGCGGTCCATGCAGGGTCCTGATCCTGGGGCTGATACCGAACTCGGCGCACGGAACAGGGATGTAAAATTTGTATGACAAGTGAGAGCGTGAGATGGGGCATGGTTTCGCTCACTTGATGGAGCTCAGTCCTCGAAATGCAAAAGCAACAAGATGTCGTTGTGTACGCAACTCGAAGGTAAACACAGTCGTTATAAATCGTCGATGAGACTACTAGTAATATCTCTAGATAAAAAAGGGCACGTAAATTTATGTATCATACTACTGGGAAGAATTACTGTCGCTAAATATGTAGAGAAAAAATCTGAGAGCTAAGTCAAATTGTTGACAGTGATTCACTCAGCCGAGTCACTGCAGGAAGAACGGTAAGCCCAAATCGAGTGTGAACAGTATAGGCAGGAGAAGAAAAACTGACCTGGACGACTTCAACTTCCTTGCCTGTATCCAACCCTAGCCACTCGTCCGAAGCAGACCATAGCTCCTCTTGTTTAGCCTTCCACTCCCCCCTCATCTTCGCAACGCAACTTTCACAAATACCCTCTGCTTTCCAATCCGCACTCTGCAGGCGTGCTAGTCCTAAGATGGGATCGAATTTGTAGTTTTTGGCCAGGGAACTTTCGAACACTATTTTGAGCCAAGCAACTTTTCTCTGGACGAGTGATTTGCATGCATCCTTATCTGTTGTCTTGCGGGCGGGACAGCTTGCCAATGTCGCAGGAAATGTTGTCACACCGTCCCACGCATCCTGCAGCTTGGATCTCGCCCTAATCAGTAAGTAAACCTCGCTACATGGTAGTGGTGTGGCTTCAGTCGTTTCATCGGCATCGTCAACGACTTGTTCGAAGTCTGATTCTACGAGAAGCTCGTAGTAAGCCCGTTTCAAGATGGTAGGTGGGAGGTTGCACTCTTTGGCGAGTATGACAGTATTTGCCGCATAGAGAATGGTATCTGTAGCGGTTAAGTATCTCTTCAGATCAGAGTCCCATTCTTGCTGGAGGATGTGGGTTGCAGCGTCTCGGAGCGAGGCGAAGTCTAACGCGATGGAGGCCCGTAAGATAGCTGCTACCACAGGGTGGAAGGGCCACTCCGCAGCTGTAAAGATGGGTCTAACACCTCAAAGCTGAGTGAGAAGACAATTGTCTAAGAATGGTGCTGCACTTACATCGAGTTGTCTAACCATTCCAACAGTAAAGCAAAATCATGCGCAGTGACATTCGTCAGGTGGAACAAGGGGAGGTCACCCAACCTCGAAGAGGTGCTTTCATCGCCCGCGAACAGATTGGCAAAGAACTTTGATGTTCTTGCCAGCTGTCCGCGATACAATTTGAAATACGTGTCGTCGATGTGAATAATCACGTTTCCGTCTTCAAACCAGTATTTTTCGGAGCGGTTGATCAATGGATCTTCGTCCTGCTTGATCTTTTTGCTTGAGATGGCGGATTGAGTCTCTGGCTCCGCTTTGCGCTTGTTGCTGCACGCTTCATTGACAGAGGATGAATCCATGGCTGTGGATGTGCGTCGCGTAGTCACTGATCGGGTATTGGGTCCCTTCGAACTGTATAGCACGAAATGAATGAGGAGAGATGGATTGATCAGAGCCAAAAAGTTTACACACGCGGATTGGAGTTCTTCAAGCTCTACTCGTGTCATGAGTCCAGGGAGAAGGCAAAGAGTTGAAAGAGAAGGGACTAGTACGGTCGGGGCAAAACGAGACGCGTCGCAACATAATTGCTCCGGACCGAGCTCACCATTTCTTGAAATCCAACATAATCGGCGACCTTGAAGGGCTTGAACGTCTTAGAGACTTCTGGAGGCAACAGGTCGTCATTCCAGTAACACAATATGGTAGTAAATATAAACAGCTATTTTCGAGCATACTTCAGCCCCATTCATCTGTCCGGGATGCGGCATAACCACTCGTTTTCAGATTCTCTCGAACGCAGTATTTTCATGCTTGACAGCCCAATATCTTCTGGATCTGTTGGATATTCATCTGTAGTTGGAAATGGAAATGATGAATAATGCTCTAGCTTGAGGGAACAGGCTGTCTGTAATCGAGGCCCGCCCTTGATATCTCCTGGTTCCTGGAGTACATCCTCTGACCGCACGGAAGGCGGGGCCTGCCACGTCTCAACCCCGTTTTGATGTGAGCTCAATGGCCCACCCGCATATCAAATTGTGGTTAAGGACAATCGTGTGTTAATGGTTGTGTGTTGAGGGCTGCAGTCTATTGGTGATGGCATCGTGCGGGAGTACAGGTGTCGTCGAGTTCGTAGAGTCAATGAGCTGATTCGACATATCCCAACCTGATAGAGGAGATCAAACCTCCCGCAATAGATAGGGATACGAATGATGTCTGGGTGAGAGTATGATATTCGGCGTGAATCTTCTCCATTCTCCCTGAATGAAACCCGCCAACAACTGTATACTTCCGGTTGATGAGCATCGTTTGTTTCGAAACCTGAGACGGGAGAAGCTTACCTTGTCCTTGGTTCGTTCTTGAGGTAGGTGGCCAGATCGGAGGGCCAGCGTTCCCGAAGGGTATGAGAGGCAAGGGCTCGTAAGAATTGGAAACTGAATGCCGTGGAACAACGTATGGTGATCAGGCCGGTAGTGGTAATGAAAGGGTTAGGAGCAGGAGGTGCTAATGCTTCATCATACCACTCGCTTGAGAAGAAACACACCTCATAATCTGCATCCATCCTGGCAACGTGGTGAAATCAGATGCGGTTGTGCTCTGGACCCGAAATGGCAGGCGGCCGTGCAGTCTAGACACCAGTGGTCGCCCATCGTGCCGCAGGAGGTCAGAGAAGAAGGTTGAGGTGCTTGAAAGCTGGCCACAGCTTGAAGTAGGTATTATCGATCAGATTGCTCACATTTTCGTCGTCAAACCAAAACTTTATAAACTCTTTCCTCAGGGAATTTGTTTGTTACTAGGTCGCAAGTATCCAGAATCAGCATAAGAGCGATTTCCAGCTGTGCACCACCAATAAAATGTTGTACTCACGAGGGTACAACACCCAACACTGTACAATAGTGTACAATCAAGTCTCTGGTTTCAGTCCGGTTCGGTATCAGTCTCGCTCCGGCTCGGCGATCGGATGCACTCAGGGGTCTCTGCTGGTTGGTGTACCAGGATTTGATTTTGGGGATTGAGATCTCCCACTATTACAAATTATAGAGCCATAGATATGCATAGTATTCACTGTAGTACTGTAGCTATCCGTTAGTTATGAAATTTATATTTTTGCATGTGAGGAGCTGCCTGCAGCTCTGCTTAGCGGTATGTGCCACTTAGTGATGTGGCCGATTGTGGCGGCAATTCCGGGTCGTGCCGAGTAATATTGATGCCGAACCGGACCAGAGACTAGAGACTGGTTGTGCAGTGTTGGACGTTGCACAGCGACAAAATACCTTGTAAGTGCGATAAGATGTTGATACTACCCCCTTAGAAGCAGCTAAAATGTTGACTCCAGATAGTTTACACTAGCCATCAAACTTTTTCCCTGAAAAATACTGTCATAAAACTTCGAGCGCTTGCTGGAAATGTCTACGATCAATTCCTGCTTTTGTTTCTCGCATGGGGCCTCATCCACGACACTGTTCTCCGCCTTCCGTTTGATCTACGTCTCATCTGTATGACAGTATTTATCGCTGTTTATTCGAGGTCGCGATACGAAGTTAGAAGTGTGAAGTCGTAACGGCGGTCTCGACATCGGGTCTTTTAGCGGGCCACAACAGCCGCCACATCTGTGGCAACATCTCTCACTTTTGTAACAACTTGGCCGGGAACGGCGCTACCGGGATCCAGATTTCAGGGAAGTAGATAATGTAATATATCACGCAAAACTGATCACAACAACCCATTTCTGGAGGAAATGCAGACTCCTAGTCAAACTGAGAAATCATGGGAGCTCTTGACCGCACTGAGCAAAGCTGGCCAGTATACTTGATATTCAAGCGGGCTGTATACAATGGCACACATATTTACATAGCTCTTATTTTGGGTCCCGCTATGAGCATTAGTGGAGATGACTGCGGCCGTGGCAGCACAGACATTTATTGTAGCGCGGCTGGGAATATCTTTATTGATCCACAAGGGCTGCCAGCACGGGAAAGGAGTTGGTTTTCTTGGAGAGGGATTCATGATTTAGAATATAATTATTTGCCATATTGGTACATGCCTTGAATGATATCCTACTTCCGACTTGTATTTAAGATCCCAGAAACTTCAGAGTACAGCTGCCTCGGCGCGCGAACTTCCGACCGAAACTTTAGCGGATTACATAAACTTCCTCCAGAGGCCCAAACTTTGATCATCGACTTCCGCAAACCGTCAAACCTCGAATAAACCGCGAGAAAAGCGTTTATACATCTGCAGCAGGCCATTCGTAATTGTGAACCGCGGAACTCGAACTGCTTGTCGCGCTGATTGAACGCGTCGTGGGACGGCAGGGACTGGTAGGGTTGTAAGTAAGTGTCGAAATGATAAGCTCGGCTATAGAATATGTGAGTGTGTTGGAGTGTTTACTCACCTGCTATATCTGCTATAACGTTGCTAACGCAAACCGCTGTGTTTCGTGCGCGCCATGCTTCGTTCCCGTCCAAGACTCAAGAGCGACTGGCGGCGGCCCCAGCAGCGACGTCGGACCAATTAATATTTGCATTTGGCTGTTACCACCACGTGACACCCTCTCTCCCGAAGACCGCGACAAATTGGTGACAAACACATAGGCCTGACCCCTACACACTATGAGCGCTGATCAATAGTGTCACAGCCCGGGGGATCTGGTACTTGAAGTCGAAACCTGCGACATTGCGACGAGGACAAAGTAGCTGCCAATAGCCAGCCGCAGACGACAGCAAACAAAGGGTGTCCAATCCTCCTTCTGCGTTGTTGACATACCAGACTCGATCTGACCAGAGTCTTCCAAGTAATTTTATCAGATAAAGAGCAAGCTAGGACTCTATTTTTCTTGCAATGTCTGGCTATGATAGCCATTACCTAATGGCGAATCACGACCACCATGATGCCCGCCCTCTCGAATCTCGATCAAGCGCCTAGACAGCTATCACCTTTGCTAGCATTCATCACCATGCGCTGACTGGCGCTTATTTGGTAACTGCTCTAGCATCTTGACTACTCCTACCGGCGACTGGCTTGTTCACTGACGCGAAGACAACTGCAGAGCTTTCTTGGCCATAAGCACATTAAGAGCCTGCCACCTGCTGACTTCCATCGGGCTCTCCTAACGATCGTACAGTATGGGCAACTTCTTAGGATAGGACTCTTCTCTTGCGGCCTGCCGATATATCCGATTGCAAGAGAGCACGAGTTCAAATCTTATTTTCCAACGTTATCCTGAAAGGGTTTGATGTGCCGCGAAAATGGTTTAAGGATACGCATCAGCCAGAAGGTAAATCTCATGAGTGTACAACCACCTGTTACAACTCCGATTCGGAGACACTAACCCAAATTAGCAAGGCTCCCGCCCGTCCCCGCCAAGTCCCCGCCGTGACGCCTAAGATAGACATGCCCCTTTGTGTCTGTCAGGGGGCGGGGTTTATGACCATGCCGCCACACCTTCAGGTTCACAGGTTTTCGTGTCTCTACCTGGCTCTCCGAGTCTCTTTCATTAATAATATATCCATGTAGGCTCTCATATCAATTCCCAAGGCTAAGGCTATTTTTGATCACCAATTTTGTCTTACACAATCTCTTTGAGAGGCCTTTTGGAAATTATGTCCTTTCGCTGCAGCAACAGCTCATGATATTAATGGCTAAAAACTACATTCATAAACCAACGGTATTCCTTTCACAGACGATAGGAGGCCGCAAGGCTTGCTTTTGCCCAATTAAGCAACTCGTCAGTCATAAGTACTGAATAAAGAATAGTGGTAACAATTAACCCTGACTTCAAATGGCCGCTAATGGTTTCTGAGATGGAATAATAGCATATTTAATTGGTCTTTCGGGTGAGTATACGAGGGCGGAGGTAGCATGAGGGACTCTTGAGATGTGGCGGGAGAGGGAGGCCCGCCACGGCGCCACCTACATCACGTGAGCGCGCCGGCAAGATCAGGAACTGTCCAAAAATGGATTGGCGCGGCGGCCAGATCCCATCGAGTTGTAACAGGACACACATCACTCAAATCTCATCGGATCATTTCATTTCTGAAGGACACGATGCAAACATGCTCAAGCCTCCAGAGAAGGATACGTCCGAGATCCTAAACCATCTGACACGAGGATAGACGAGTAACGTGCTTGCATCACGGAATCAACGTGTCCACAGCAAAACGCTCGTAACACGTTGAAAAGGTGTGTTCAGCATTTAAAATCATATCGTCTAGATTGTCGACGTATAATTTCTTTCACAATTAGTGATCATGTCCGACCCAGAAAACCTCTCATCTGTTAGTGGCCTTCTACATCGTGATTAAAATTTGCTGATCTTCAAGTGTCTCAAGCCAACCGGCGTAAAACGTGAATTTCAAGAAGATTGCGATCCTCGCGATCCTCCCGTGACCTCGAAACGTGCTAGGATTACCTCTCCGCTTACGCGTCACTCCAAGTTCTGGGACCCCTACGGCGATATTATCATCAGGGTCGATAAGACTCTCTTCAAACTACAATCAATCAATTTGACACGTCAATCGAAGTACTTTGATCGACTCCTGAATGGCGAGAAAGAAAAGCCTCAACCCAGCGATGGCTCGCTTCCCATATATCCCATCACATCGACCACTGCGCATGATTTCGAGGCTCTTCTTACGGCTACCGACAGCGATACCCTTGTGTATGTGATGATTTTGTTTAATGTCTATAAATACTGATTGACTCGTCGACAGAAGCTATCTGCTGAAATGCCCCCCGTTCCACGTGGTTGCATCTATCTTGCGAGTCTCTACGGCTTTACATTTTCCCAAGTTGCGCGACTACGCTGTCAACTGCCTGAACGAGGTCTGGTCAGACGATCTAGAACATTTCACCACCACTTCCAAATGGCTTGAGCACTCTTCCGAGGCTGTTCAGCTGTCGCGAAGATGTAGCGTACCCTCCATACGAAAGCGAGCACTTTACGAGCTCATCCGAAAATCACCATCACTTGAGGTGCGATGACGGCCCTTGTCAGTATCGTCCACATATTGACTTACCACCCTTAGAAAACGGAAATGCATCTAACAAAGGTGGATCTCGTGCTATTGTCCCGCGCTAAAGATGCTATCAACAACGAATGGTGGCGGTTTATGTTGCAAGAGAAAAGCAGTGCGTGCGGAAAAGAGCGATCGCGGTTTTCCGGGCCACCGTCATGTTCGGGCTTCCCGGCGATGCATCTTACACTGCCTCGGAATGCCACGTTCCTCATTCAACGAGCGCGAGACCCAATAAGTGGTTTTAAAGATGCTTGTGATGCTCCCTGGAAAGCTATTTGTGAGTCTTGTGTGGAAGCGAAGAGGCTGGAGTGGCGTAAAGAGCGCACTAGGATATGGGAAAAATTAGATGAACTTTTTGAGCTGCGGGATGGTACGTCGGTTACAATCTTTTCTTTCAATTTCGTGATGCTCATTCATCCTTTGAACTAGCCACTGTCGACGGAAGCGATAGGAAGGGTGAGTGTCTAGTTTCTTCGTCATGTTCGCGATCACTTATGGTCCTCGTATATAGAAGAATGAAGAGGGAATTGGTTGTCAAAATCGAACAGCTTTTTGCTCTCCCCAGGGCCATCGCATCGCATTAGCGTGATCAGACCTCATTAATATTTTGGGCCTTGTCATACGGTCTTTCGCGGCAAAATATGCTTCATAAGCTATATTCATCAATCAAAAACACATCTGTATGAAAAGATAGGTCGAAGCTGCGATCGATGTGCTATATTATTGTAATCGGTAATATACTGACACTTGTCACACTTTTGAGTGTTTGAGACGCGCGTGTCACACCGTAACGTTTGTGACGAGACGTGTTTTGCACAAATTTCCCAAGTTTCGCTGCTTTTGCACCACTCAACGATTGCAATTTGCACATCTATCTATTTCGTCCCCTTAATCTTGTCTGCTTTAATAATAAAAAAAACCACGATTTCGACTGGAGAATTCATCGCTTATGCCGACTCTTGACGCAGGGGAGGTTGGGGGACCTAATCATGAGGGTAGCGACGCTCATTCGCTGTGGGAAGTAGATCTAGCAAAGCTAGGCCTCACAAACACGGAATTTGATACCATAAAGGAAGATCTACGGGGCCCTATCGTTCAGGAATGCTTGGAGATACATCGTTTTCCTCGTGATTTACAAAACAACCCCTTTGTACGTTTGCTCTCTCTGTTTGCGTCAGGGTGTATGTCAATTTGCCTTAGAACAAGCCCAACTATCTCATCACTTCGAAAAAAGCCAAAATCAGACTCTGGGTTCTCGAGGAACGCCTCCCTAACCTCTGCCAACTACTAGCCAATGTGTACGACACCCAGGAGTCTTTTCTCCTCACTGCGAGCAGTTCGTCCGGGCCCGCAGGCACAACAATGAGCGAAACGAGAAGGGCCGTCATCGATGACTTGATTACCTCTGTATCAGAAGTCAGATACGATGTTCTAGATGATGTTCGTGATCTGCCCATGAAAATTTAACCCTACTTATCTTTCATCTTTAGGGAACTGCCGCGTACTGGGTGGAGTGGAAAATTCTTCCGGAGATGGACAGAGGGACTTTGGAGAGCGAGTGGGTTAGAGAGAAGGATATGCCAAAACGCTGGGTGCAAGCACACGAGTTTCGACGTACATCCGACGTCTGGGAATATGGACCTGTCGAAATCCCCTTCGCTGCCCATGACCCAGATTCTCCACCGTCACTTACCACCATATCATATCATCCGCCCGCCCCAAAATCTCCAATTCACAGCATGGATACCGTGCCGCCTGCTAGCCAGCCGTTTCCAATGTCACCGCCGAACCTCCGAACCTACTCTTTGCCTCCCGATCCTCAATTTAGCGACCTCGAGCTCAATGACGACAGTTCCGATGAGGACCTGCCAGCTTCTCTGTCCGCAGCAGTCGCAAAGATGAAATCAAGTCAAAACCAGCCTAGTAACTCGACCGGCGGCGCACAAGAACTGCGCAGGTCTGACGACAGACGCCCTGCTAAGCCGCTATCTTTGCCTGCCAGGAAACGACCTTCCAACGTGGTCAAGGAGGAGATACCCTCTCCGCCGCGTCCGACGATAGAACCATCGAGAAGCTCCCAGAAACAGACGCAGAAGAAAAGAGCGAATTCACCTAGTGTATCCACGAATGATGCCCTTTGTGCCACTCCCGCACCGCCCCATCGAGCTCTTGCCGCACCGTTGAATCCATCTTCCAAATCCAAAGGAAAACGCAAAGCTGATTTGGTGCCTAGCCCACCAGCAAAGAGGACCAAGTCCAGGCATCCCCATCCTGTCAAACATGACGACTTTTGGTACCTAGACGGCAATATCATTATACAAGTGGACAACACGCGTTTCAGGCTGCACCGCTCTCGACTTGCTCTCCAATCTGAGTATTTTGCAGAGTTGTTTGACCGCAAGGATGGGGACATCGACCCAGGCCCCGAGATCGTGGATGGCCACCCATTGTATGTTGTCTCGGGAGTCTCTGCCGATGATTTTGCCACCATGCTTCGTGCATTGGATAATGCAATGTATGCACTTTCTTTTAAACTATCCGCGTCGATAAACACTCAATGAATATCTTCCAGAACCTATCACTTTGAGCCGCCTGGCTACAGTGACGTCGCATCCATCTTGCGTGTGGCTACGACCTTCAGCTTCACCAATTTCCGGACCTGGGCAGTTCGACATCTCGAGTCAATTTGGTCTGAAGACCTCGAGAATCTATCCGCAGACCGCATTCCGAATGCGATTGAAACAGTTAGATTGGGCCGAGAATACGACACTCCTGGGGCCCTCAAGCGCGCGCTATACGAACTGTTGCGAACAGGTGGACTTGGGCATTCCGACGTAGCACAAAATCACGATGGCAGTCGACCGGTGGCGGTCTCTCCGGCAGACACTGCTCGGCTCATCCACGCTCGAGAAAAGCTAAGCGAGGCCTGGATGCACACTGTGACCTCCGCAACCCGGGAATTTTCGTGCCCTAATGCTCCCAGTGCTGGGACAGCCACTACCGTGGCTTGCGCATCTCCCGCAAGCAAAAGTGCTTCGTGGTCGAAGTTCGTTTACGAGTCCGGTCTGCTGCAAGATTACATGTATGACGTGCTCTCTGGACTCAAAATCCTGTTGGATCACGATTGGAAAGGACAGGATGGTTTCTGTGACGATTGTGTTCAGATGAGAAGAGATGCGTGGCAGAAACAGCGCGTGAAATTATGGGATACTCTCGATATATACCTGGCGATCCCTGTCGAGTAGCACTAGCGGCAGCGACTTATCTACTTATTATGTTGACTGCATTTTACCCTTCCTACACTTATCAACGTTCTTACACCTTTGACTTCTCCTCTTTTATCAGACTAGATTTTAACGGCATCTTGAATAACGACGCGCTCAGTCTTAGAATTGATATGGTAGTTACAAGGCCAATCAATTCAGCCCTACGTGCTCTCCAAAATATGATGGTAAGCTTCCATACAACAGCCATTATTTATCTGAAATTCGCGACGATGATCTCGGCAGGACCTAACCCTTTCTTGTTAAACGGCCTAAACACCGCACAGATCCTCCCGGTTTCTTCGTCAAACCCAACCTCTCTCACGAAGCCTGTCCGCCCTGCCAGCGGAATGTACGTGAAATGCTTCGGGCTCGGTGCCTCCCGGAAGCCGAGCCTCATATACCCCACATGGTTGTCGTGCCGTATGAAGCTCGCAAAGCACTGGAACCCCACTGGCCCGCCCGCGCCGAAGTTGATCACGCGCGTGACGGTGTGGCTCTCGCCGAGCGCGTACGGGCCGTCGAGGGGCACGTCGAAGTCGTGCGTGTGGCCGGTGGCGGAGACAAAGCGGATGCCTTCAGTAACCCGGGAGCCAATGTTCTGGTAGTAATGAGTGGGGACCCATGCATCTTGGTAGCGGGATAGGCACGCGGTGATAGAGCCTGCTGTACTCCCCGGATGGTTGCTCGCCAATAGCGGAGGGCTGTCGCCGTTATCGATGGAATCTAGGCCATAAATTAAGAGATGAGAGGTGCAGCGCATCAGAAGGATGTGCGGGTAGACCACAGCTATCCGCGTATTGATCTGTCTCAATTAGGATGATGCTATGTACCAGCTCGAGTTATGCATGGCTTACCATGTCGTTGTCTATGGGTATGACCTGGCTGCCACCGCTACCATCTTTGGCGGCAGGGAACCGGATTTTTCGTATAACACACGACTGTTGCTGAGAACAGTCGGTAATGGCAATCAAGAGGTCTCCAGCTGCGCATATCTCGGTGCAAACACCGTCCAGGATAAATGTTTCGGTGATCTCGAGGGATGAAGGGTCCAATGTGATCGAAAATATGCGAAATTCGGTGGCATCAGGCTCACATTCGGGGCTAAACATCAAATAAGCATATTATAAATGACAATCAGGAATTGGAAGAGCATGTATGCGTACGATGTGCGGAAAGGGCTCGCTACTGCTGCCCACAAGTTACTTGGAGGTGATTTGGCCCGGCGTAGTTGCGCGCTAGTAGGTACTATATCGAGCGCATCGTTGCGTGCGACCGAGGCCACAAGTTCGAATGTCCCAGGGAAGTCATAGAGCTGCAAATCACCCTTGCTGGTAAGGATGAGGAGTTGGGCCCCGCCTGGCAAAAGATCAATTCTGGAGGCGTCGACAGGGAGAGGATGTCGCGTGACAGATTTCGGAGGGGCTACTCGCTTAGTCCACATATGGTACAACTTGGATATTTCCAAGGCATTCCGACGCAGCTCCAGTGGAGACATCGTTGCTAGCTCTCTATGTAGGCGATACCGTGGCACAACATCGAGGATATCCAGCAATGCCGCGGCCCAGATGGATGACTCGTCCATCATTTTACAGAGATATCTGCACGTCTAAGATCCGCACATCAGCCAACTGGCGCACAGAGCAGGAATAAGCCTTACGCACGCTTCGGAGGCTCAGCAGATCCTGAATGTCTAGGTGCGATGATACGCATACCCAGAGATCGAATTGAATGCGAAACATCTCTCTGCGGGGAGGAAGAATTTCATAAACGATCAAGATGCGATCAGGTAACAGCCCACAGTCGTTCAGCTAAGTATTGGAATGAGAGCGTTGGTTGAGAGTAAGAGTTATAGGATTCAAGCTATACGTGTCGACGCGACACTTTAGTTCCGCCAGCAGTCGGTTGCAGGGCTCCGTTTCAGTGCGACCGATGGTGGTTAAAAGAGGAGAAGAGATCAAGCACTCGGACCGCTTTTCAGCCGGGGCCTGGACAACGAAGTCAGTCGGACATCGGAACTCGCGTGACTGGTCAGGGGCGAATTTCCCATACACACAGACTCGGACATTTTTGCTTTCGCCCCACCACCTTGATAATTTACCATTGTTCTATGTCGCTTTGCATGTGCTAAAGGGCGTAGCGATGTATCCAATCTCAGATGAACGACCACGTAGCTCATCTGAAGCAGCTGAAAATGACGCCAGAGGTTCTTTGCTGGCATATTGCCATATACTTGTCGTTCCATAGCAGGCCTTTAAAAGCTTGTCGGTCGATGGAGGCCGAACTCGCCGTGCTTCGTCTTACACCTTGGAAAATATTCTAATGCGGACCGGGACTGGGACTGGGATTTTGACGAACACTGCCGACCGAGGTGACCTACAACTTAACAAATATGTGAGCACCTGCCTGATGACTGGTACAGTACCTAATGTATATCTAATTTACAGTGTAAACTATCGTTAAAGAGTCACTCACCAACCCTCTACATATATGCATATGGCATTCTGAATTTGAGGTAATTCGTGCAATGCGCCAGTAGCGCACCGTCACGCCGTTCGGGCGCTCGGTGCCTCGGCCACCCAAGCGGCCCGGCACCTATATCCTAAATTGGTGAGCGCTGCTCCTGATGCTTGGCAATCTCGTGTTTACAGTTTGCTTACAGCTCTACCTTGTACTCTCATCATCAGCTTGGCTTCCCATTCGAAAGCACCAAATAGATCTTATATTCTTTATTTCCCACTATATCAAGCTAGGCATGATAGTCCAGTTTGCACAATTCGCGTCACTCGTGCAGCCTTCATTTTGGCACGAGCTGACAAACCTGAAGATCGACGTCCTTCGCCTGTCCGATGAAATCGTGCCGATATCTGCATCCTATAGTGGAGGACGATCTGTGAAGGATCGCGAAACTGGGCAGGAGATCGCGCTGGGGACGAACTTGACTATCGGATCTGAGTCGTTTGAGAAGGGCGCATCCCAGTGAGTTCGATCATGTCGTATTTGGGCACTCCATTGAGTGTCATTCGTCAGATTAAGCCCACACTACGTAGGAGCTACAGGTAGCCTTAAGAACTTCAACACAATCGAGGAATTTAAGTCCGCCGACAAGACCGCGTTGTTCAACCAGGTCTCAGACCAGGTACGTCGGTATCAGCTGTCAGAACCAACATACTAAATTGAACATCTAGATATGGGAAAGTATTGTCGTAAAGAAAGACACGTCTCTCCTGAATCATTTCTTCCTTATCACGTACGCCGATCTCAAGAAATATAAATACTACTATTGGTTCGCCTTTCCCGCTTTCGTGGCCAAACCTGCGTGGGAGATAGGAGATCATGGCTTCGAAGCTGTAGATACGGTACTCGGAGCCGAGACAGTAAGCATCCCAATATGCTGCTTGGTGCTCATACCAGTCGCTGACAGTCGGACGACCAGCTGCGTGAAATCCACGGGAAGCTCCAAGCAAAGTCGCGGCCTTTCTTCCTCGTTCGTCCTGCGGGAAACTCAGTGGATATCGCGCCAGTTGAAGAGTTCGACCAGTTCTTCGCGAACATCGCCGCAGAATCGGTAAGTCGATACCACCCAATCATAGCTCAGAACTGGTTATAACTTTGCAACTTAGCGTACGATAGCCTTTGTAGATCCATCTGGCATTCCCAACAATCCAGGCTGGCCGCTTCGCAATCTCCTTGCCTACCTTCGCGTCCATCACCCTTCCGCAAGTTATCGCATTCTCTGCTGGCGGGACACCGAACTTCCTTCCAGCGCAGGAGCGTGGAAGAGTCGGTTCGGAGTTCTCACTGTGGCTGCCTCTAGTGAAGCAGACCTGAAGGTCAAACCCGCCGCAGTGGGTTGGGAGAAGAATGTATTAGGGAAGCTGGGCGCTCGGGTGGCAGATTTGGCACCAATGATGGACCCGAAACGGCGAGCCCTCTACGCTATAGCCTATCGTGCTCTTTAAATGCTTACCGGTGATATTTATGTCAGGTTGGCAAATCAAGCCGTCGACCTCAATCTGAAGCTCATGCGATGGCGTATTCTTCCTGCCCTCGATCTCGACAAAGTATCCTCTACAAAATGTCTCCTTTTGGGCGCCGGGACCCTTGGCTGTTATGTCGCTCGCACTCTGATGGTAGAAATTTTTCCTTCTAGTATCCCGATTACGAAGAACTAAAATACACGGCACTTACAGGGCTGGGGTGTGCGCAACATCACGTTCGTTGATTCGGCTCGGGTGTCATTCTCCAACCCAGTCCGTCAGCCGCTGTTCGAGTTCGAAGATTGCTTGAACGGCGGAAAGCCGAAAGCAGCGTGTGCGGCAGATGCACTGAAGAAAATATTCCCTGACATCGTACGTGCCGCAGTGTCACCACTTACAGACAACCCCCCTAAATATGCCATCAGAATGCTAAAGGTCTTGACTTGTCTATTCCAATGCCCGGTCATCCGATCCCACCGGCGTCAGTTGAGCAGACAAAGAAAGACGTCGAAACCATCGAGAAGCTTTTCGACGAGCATGACGCTATCTTTCTACTCATGGACTCTAGAGAGAGTAGATGGTTGCCTACTGTGCTGGGTGCGGCCAAGGGCAAGGTACTCATGCAGCCCGCTTCTCATGGTGGCATATATTCTAACTACACCCTGACTTTTAAGATCGTGATGAATGCTGCTCTCGGATTTGACACATTCCTTGTCATGCGACACGGAGCCCGCGCTGCCACCTCCACAGGGACTCGCCTTGGATGCTATTACTGTAATGACATAGTGGCACCCGCCGATGTAAGTGTCCATCGGAGTGCCCGTCAAATCACATTGATCCGACTATCTATAGTCGCTAACAGACCGTACCCTGGATCAAATGTGCACGGTAACTAGACCGGGGTTGGCGAGCATCGCGGCCTCCACTTCGGTAGAACTGATGGTATCTCTCCTTCAACATCCCGATGGGTAAGATTCTGGCATCCTTATCCTCCACGTGACGAATTTAATTACCTTTGATCAGTGTACATGCGCCTCCTCCACCGGTACAGGTCGGAAATGATCTCGCGGATCCAAGTGCATCCGGCAGCGTATTGGGTTTGGTTCCGCACCAAATACGCGGATTCCTTGCGCAGTTCCGAAACATGCCTATCGTTGGTTCTGCTTACGATCGATGCACGGGGTGCAGCGAAACAGTAAGATATTCATGTCTCCGAGGCTTTCTATCAGCTCAAGCGTATTTCTTAGGTTCTCAAAGCATACGAGACCGAAGGGTTTAGCATGATGCTTCAAGCTTTCAATGAGCCAGGATATCTCGAAAAATTGACCGGTCTTGATAAGCTGTATGCGGAGGGTGACGCTGCTCTGGAGAATGTGGACTGGGATGAGGACGAAGGTGACATGTAATATACAACAACAGCCCATTGTAAGTAGATTGTACATACAGTTCCGAGAGATTATCTTGTACAAGAGTAAAACTATAGTTCATATCCCAAACGGCAAAAATATGCGCAGAAATTTGCAAACTAATCAGAATCCAGCCATCTCCATAATTGACACGGGCTCAGCGTTCCGTTTGTAATCCTGTTGGGAACATATGTTAGCTATAACTAGCGTTACAGTAAAGACCGTGACGTACAACATCGTCCTCGATCGAAAGCTTATGAGACGGATGACTTAAGTCGGCAAGTGCATAAGCAAAAAATGCGCTATGACCTACACGGCGAAAGCCGAGCCATATATTACCCCGAATTAGCGTTTCTGTGAGAAGTATGTAGTGGGAAAGTAAACAGTCACCTTTCGGAAGAAATTTTGAACGCGACCGTTGGCCGCACTCGCGGTAGCAGCATTGTCCTGACACTCCCGCGTAGCCCACGGCTCCGCATATATAAACCTTACCCCCTGAACTCCCATTTAAGTATAGTGCGATATCCGGTGGATGAATAAACGACTCACCCTCATGGAATCATGGGTCATTATCTGCTTCATGGCCCATGTACCGATGCCATGACCGCGATACTTTTCATTAACGAAGAAGTCGTCTTTGGTGCGTCTACTGTCGTCAGAAAAGAGCGCTAATGCACCGTAGTTGAGCTCTGCACCAAACACCCCTGTACCCCTTTGACTTCCGGAAACGAACTCTGCTTTGAGGCCGCCATCACGTCCTGGCACGCCGGGATAATCTTCATTCCAGAGTGCCAGTCGAAAAGCATCCATCGACTGTTTTTCCAAATGAATTACGCACACCAGAGAGAAAAGGGGAACATACATCTCCAGCTCGTTCCGAGAATTTCATGCGTGAGGCAAGGGACCAATATGAGGTCACAACACCCCCGCTACTCGAGAATGGGTCTCGGCAGCGAGCGGTACTATCGATGACACAGTAGCCAAATTGGCCAAGTTGTTCCCCCGATTCAGTCTCTATCCTCACATAGTATATCTACAAACAGAGGAGCAGGGTCATTGACGAGAACGTTGGGATAGACATGGACAGGATACGCTACCTTCAACCATTTATCGTCGGCATTGTACATCTGTAGCAAGCCCCCGTCTTCCGCATTCTCTTCATATGCGCCATCCTCTGAGGTTACAAGATTGACAATTAGCCGTAGAGATGAAACATCAAAAGATTTTGGACGAGGTGGAGAGATATCCCCCTTTCCCTCCTTTGAATTGGCAGATCTCTTGGGTCTTTGGCGTTTGGCGTGGCCTTGTATGATTTGCGATCAGCGTAAGAAGTGTAGTATTCTAATTTTACGCACGTGGTGGCCCGGTGGGTCTGATGACTTCGTTGAGCTTAAAGAGCCCCAGATCATCGCTATCCCTGTGCATCTTGGTGAGTGGGGCGGGGCGGTCACCGAGGGCCATCGTTCATACCTGCCGTTGGTGTCCACACATTCCCAGAATCTCATCAAGATATCCTCGGAGCCCTCAAATGACTCAGCACTCTCCCATCTGGACGTCTAATATAAGCATGTTATACACAATCAGATTGAGACGGAATCCCCTTACGTGTTGTGCTCGAAGTCGTAGCCTTTCCACTGAGATGCCCGAGTATCAGCAGAGTATCAGGCCAGGGATAGGCTGCGACCAACCTTGACGTTGTATCGCTGAGAATCGAAATATTGAGCGGGCGATTTGTATGACAATTTTCAACGTACCCATTCTGTTGCTGGTTCGGCCCTACTTCGGTTGCCTTTACTCGGGGCTCTCGACACTTTGGCTTCCATTACATGCTCTGCCATGCGTGCGTTAGACGCGCTGCGGCTATTTGAGGAGATGCACTGCTTACCGACTTCGAACTCTTCGCCCTCCGACATGGTGTAAGATGACTATCTGTGTGTTAAAGCGAGCTGTAATCAGTGGTGATGGGGGGGGATGAGAGATGCAAATAAGTCCGAATGTTCGATGTGCTAGCCTTATATGTGATGAGGTAAGTGCAACTAGCAGGAATGTTCGAGATCGAAAGGCCAGTTCTTGGGTACTCTCTCACCTGCACCATTGAAGTTTGATGTCGAATACTCTCTTGAAGCCGTTCTCGTTGAACATCCATTTAAATAAGCAATTTATTGCCGTTAAATAAGACTGCACGGGGGCTGCAGAAGGTTTACAATGCAGGTTATTCATAATCCTAGCAGATCAGCCACGGATACTCGTGCGGTAGACTGTTTATAATCCTATTGAAAGCAGCGAGGTGAGCCCCAAGGTTTTACCGGACGGACTGCTGAGCTTACTACAGTGATATCATCTTCGATCGAAAGCTTGTGCGAGGGATGATTGATGCTGCCAAGTGCATAAGCAAAGTATTGGCTTGCGCCCACACGCCGGAATCCGACCTGCGTAGATATAATTTTTTAGCTTAGTCACGGAGTGATGAGAAAAAGGTGGTCACTTTGCGGAAAAATCTTTGCACGCGGGCGTTGGCAGCCTCTGTGGCAGTGGCATCCTTGTTACGTGTGGCCCAAGGCTCAGCGTAGACGAACTTGACTCCCTAATGGTAAAAGATGATTATAAACATATCATTAGCTGCGGACTATGCAGGAAACACACCCGCATTGATGGATGTACGAAGATCTGCTTCATAGCCCAAGTGCCAATGCCGCGACCGCGATACTTTTCGGCGATAAAGAAATCGTCTTTGGAAAACTGCTGATCGTCGGAGAAGAACGCCAATGCACCCTGGTTGACTTCTTTGCCGAAGACACCTGTGCCTTTTCGATCGCCAGAGACGAATTCGTCTTTCAGGCCACCGTCCATGGGATCGTGAGGAAGGTTCTCGTTCCATAACGCTTTGCCAAAATCCTCGAGCATCTAAAGTACGTCTGAGTGGCGCAGCTTTTGAGTAAAAAGTAGATTACATACTTGGCCACCGCGTTCGGAGAGTTTCAAGTGCAGGGCAAGGGAATAGTACTGGCTCACTGAATTCCCGACCATCATCCACGGGTCTGGGCGGCGAGCAGTGCTGTCGATTACGCGATAACCAAACTGGCCAACACGTTCGCCAGACTTAGTCTTGATGATGACGTAGTATATCTGCCACGATGAGTTAGTTAGCAGGGCGCTGGCGAGAGAGTTTTTGTACGTACCTTCAGCCATGGATCATCATCGTCAAGTGCATCGGAGCCATCCTCGTCCTCGGTGTCCTCCTCGCGGTAAATGCCGTCCATGGACTGGACGAGATGTACATCGAGTTTGAGCGTTGTGAAATCGAAAGGCGCTGCCTGAGCTGAGGTTGCCATGATGGTGTCTGGGTAAAGATCGTCGAGTCCCCAAAGATTGATTTCCGACCATATCGTATTTGAAGGACACCCCCAGAACAGCGAGATTCTCACCCAGGCTGCCAGTGTACCTGATTTGTGACACTTATGTAATTGATCATATGACATTGAGAGGTTGTCACTTCCATTCTGCCTGTTTCGGACACAATGAGCGGGGTAACGCCTCGGATTTATTGGAATGGGGGGACAGGGAGCTCACCATGCAATCAGGAGGTTGGAAAACCTAGAAATGCTTATGATGAAACAAGGATGGTAGTAGCTTGCCACCCGTTGCCACTAGATCTGCATGCCGCAAATTGAGATAATGATCGCCGCGTGCGGGCTGAGTTTGAAAAACGGTAATCGGTGGCCCACTTATCGACCACAAAATAATGAGAAAGGATGCAACCTTCCTTACATCCTTGCCACTCTCCGCCAATCGTCTCGACCCTCCTTCCGCACCTGCCTCTTAACTTCTCATTGTTGACAAGCTCAAGAACTCCCAAGCAAGCTCGTCCCACGACAGATGCCAAACACCGCACAAGCGCCAGTACTTGACCCGAGGAAGCGCCCTAAGGCTAAGCCCGAGCCCGTATCACCCGTTGTGGACTGCGTACCTTCCACATCATACCTCAAGTCTCTTTCATCACCAG
This sequence comes from Athelia sp. TMB, assembly GCA_014898675.1. NCBI lineage: Eukaryota > Fungi > Basidiomycota > Agaricomycetes > Atheliales > Atheliaceae > Athelia > Athelia sp. TMB. Next base: position 21,982 of record JACXVL010000078.1, on the reverse strand, counting down.
GGCATCAGTTTAACCCTCAAACTCCACAGAGGCACCCGCGTTTCTGGGAAGCAAGTGGCGATGTCATTCTGCAAATCCAATCCACCCTTTTCCGCGTTCACGGGACAACATTAGCGAAGCATTCGCGCCTATTTGCTAGTGCAGGCAAAGGCAAAGGCGATTTGGATGGATCGACTTTACATGTGCTGGCTCTCGTGACTGCGAGTGATTTCGAAGTGCTCCTGGACGCATTGGAGAACATCGTGTGCGTACCATGTGCCACTGTCTCATTCGGACAGATTCGCTAATTTGTTGACGATATCAGCCAATATCACACACAGCGGCCCCCCTTCCAATACGTTGCCGCTCTCCTTCGCGTCTCTACCATTCTCCAGTTCCATTCGTATCGTCAATTTGCCATCCACATGCTAGAGGAGGCTTGGCCCAGTTCCTTGGCGCAATTTAGCGTGGCAATCCCATGGCCGGAACATGCAGCTGCAGCAGTAGCACTCGCCAGGGATTGCAGCGTTCCCCAGATACTGAAACGAGCAATATATGCGCTCTTGATGACTCCCGGCTTTTCCGTATGTGCCTTTCATCCCCCGGGCGTCCTTTTTGTGCGTTACTAACCCATATCATAGAATACCACAGATATAGAGATGCTCTCAGCACCCGAGCTCTTGGTGCTCTGTCGAGCTCGTGAATATCTGTCAAAAGCTTGGATCATGGCCGCCATCGTCCCCGATAGCAATCCGTGTCCCGCCGCTCTACCACCCCCAATCAGCCCCACCGTCCCTCGCAATCCCCATCTTAAACAGTTGCCCGCCTCCGTGCCCACACGAGGATGCATCGGCGTCCAAACACACCAACTGCTCACCCCAGTGGGCTTAGCGAACTTCGTGCACAATCCGATTAGCGGCTTAGTAGCCGTTGCCGCCGTAGTGGTCACGCTCAAGGAGCAAGGCATCCTTTGTGATGTGTGCCATGACCGCAAGTGGCACGAGCTGATGAGCAGGCGAGAGGAGATATGGGTGGAGCTGGATGAGGTTTTGGGTCTGGCACCTTGATGCATGTGGCTCGCGTGTACGATGTCTCTACAGTTCTCCATGTTCCAATCAAGTCGGTGCCTCATTTCGGTTATCAGCACCTATATATTGTTGTAGGATATTATCGATCTATTGTATTCCTAATTTACCCTAGCTTAGCATACATTCATTGCCTTTTGCTTTCCATACATGTATACTTATCTGCGTCCATTTGCATTGCTTGATACTATCATAGGTGTTACTACTCTTTCTATCACAGCCAGACTACGTTGAATTATGATGATACAGTATGATACAGTAGTTGTTGACTATCCCTTAATTATCACATGAGGCGCACTGGCTCAGAAGGGAAACTGCGCGCCAACAATAACAAACACAGTGCCGCAGCGAGTCAAAAGAGATATATCGTCGCGGCCATCTTGCCTCATCTTGCGCATCCGAGTCAACTTGTTCTTGAGGTCGACCACAAGCGCACCCGAGCTCTTCGTCTCTCCTCCTTACGTCTTCTCGCTGATGATACCGCATTCTAGGATTCCGAGAGGCGTGGGCGTTTGGCAGCTACGTCCGCCAGTTCGGACAATTCGCTCAGCGAATTGTCTGATCCCGCAGATGATGAAGCGTAGGATGAAATGGAGGATGTCGCTGACGTTCGTAGTGATGAGCTGGCATTGAGGTGTTGAATTGAGAATCACGTACAGCTAGGCGACTCGGTCTGCCTTTTGCGCTTTCCACCCGTCGACGGTCCCGGATTGGAATAAGCTGGAGCTTCATCCTCCGAGTCTGGATCGTAGTCTCTGACTTGGACGTCTGTTGAAAATCTTCTTAGGTACCTCTCATCTATATGATGCCGAGCTCACGTACCAAATCTTCTTTTCCTCTTGCTGCCGGTCCAACATTGCCTGGGCTCTTTGGGTCTACCCGCAGCGTTGTGCTCCTCGTCCGCCCTTTTGCGCCGGTCGCTTGCGGAGGAGTCGGGGAAGAAGCATGCTTCTCGTCTGGTTGCGCAGATCTCTCTCCATATCTATTCGCGTAAGGCTCAGCGAATAACGTTTTCTAAGGGCATTACGCACCTCGGCCGCCTCGATGTGCATGCACGACTTCTTGCAGTGCTAGAATATTGGTCAGTAAATTCTCGAGCGCATCGATCTAATGGTGCTTACCTTGTTATAGGGGTAAACGAAATACCTATGACGTTTGTCTAGGCTGGAAGCGTGTATGCATATCAGGCTGCATGCGTCTGAGAAAGTCCCCACGTACCTGATCTTCCTTCCACACGGAAAGCAATATACACTCTTTGGTCGGACTTCGGACACGTACGGATACACCTCTATCTTCATTCTCCTTAACTCTTCGTCCATTATCTTCGGCGCAGGAGGCTCCACAGCGCCCCCTTCAATGGTGCTATCAGCGTGCTGCCTGGAAGGGAAAGAGACGCTTTCTTACTCAGTCTAATTCTGATGACGTTTGCGGTCGTGATAATTTCGCTGTGAACGCGTTGAAGAAATTACGGGTGGGTATATGCCGACATGCCATCGTACCTTTTGGAAATAGGATGCGCCAGATTCATGTGGTTGTCCATCAAGACGTTGGCGTCCTGTAGGCGCGTGTATGCCGGATAATACACGACGTGACCGCACATGCTGCACACGTTGCACTTCAATTTTTGTGGGGCGACGAAGCAACGTTTCTTCGAAGGGCTGAACATGGCGCAAGCGTGTCAGGTTGCGCTTGAAAATGCGAGAGGGAAGGAAGCAGGCTGAGCGTACTGAATCATGTTCATTTGCTTTTACCTGGTTTATAACAGCTCTCTTTGCCACAAAGTGCCACCGGTCCTTCTTACCCGCCCATTGTCCTGGGACACATCTTCCCTGTATTGTGGAAACTTCATGGCTGTGGAATTCGATTCGCCAAGCGCTGGTGGCATTGCAGTAATTCAATCGTCCTCAAACATCATCGGCGATGAAAATCTTAGCCTGCCTTTCCTGCACGCCTCACTGGCCAGAAGTTATCTGCCAGCCGCTCTTCCTCTATTTTGTTTTTTGACACAGCCTCGTCAAGTCTTAAGCCCTAACGACACTGTCTAAATACCGGGCCCCTGCAACCGACCGTTGTATTTCCTCTTTGTGCGCCGTGATACATGGCATAGCGGTGAACACTCCGTTACTTATATTGAGCTTCGGAGTTCTTCTCCAGTGGCTACCCAGTGACCTGGACCACAAGTCGCTGTGGCCAGCTGGTTCGCCTCATGATTATCATAGTATTCATTGATGTACATCTCCCCGAGAGCTGAAGCGCTGAAGTTTGGCCGTTCCAGCTGGTTACTCGCTTCTTCCACTCCGCCTGACTGAATTTCCATCACTTTGCTACAAAGTATCTCTGCTTGAAAGCATATCTCGATGCTTGCCGCTATCGGCGTGCTTTGAATATTCGCTATCACCCTAAAACGGGACAATGATGAGAAGCCTTGAGTCCCTTGACGCTCACTGGGTTATGTAAGTTCCCACTAAGGGAGTGTTTCAGGGACAAACCCGTTGGCAAATAATGTCGGGAAGTCGAGGGTTCAATCAAGAGCCACCGCGACTGACAGGGTGAAAGGCCCTTGCAGGTTGTTATGGGAGCTTGGTGGCAAACAATAGTGTCCTGCGCAAGACCCGCAAGTATACTTCATCAGGCATGCAGTGGAATTGATTTGTCGTATGAGATGATGGGCTTTCCTGCACTGTGTAGTATTGCAGGGATCGGATATGTGAGCTTGAGCTACTTGAAGGCTGCTGGCAAGTGTTAGTGAATATGTGGAAGACTAGAGCAGTGAGCAAGCCATACAGCCGCCATCAGTGCAACTGGATCAGAGCGTCGACTTCAAGATTTCACCGCAAGCGCAATCCATACTTGATACTGTGGCGAGACACGGGCCACCGTGACCGCAAGTCGATGCTCTGTTCAAATTTTGTTCAAATTTTGTTCAAATTTGGTACAATGAATATAGCAGCAAGACTATGAATCAAGTAGATGATGTTATTCCTAAATATGTAGAAATATCCACATGTCGAGGGGAAAGGTCTAGGGGAAATTTTCGTAGGCCTAAATTCCGATGACTGGGCGCGACTGATGAGGGACCGCACATAAGGAGCGCCGACGGCGCGGGCGGTGCTGGCGGCTAAAGGTTAGGGTGTGGTGCCTGCTGAATCCCACTGGAAATTAATCGCCAGTGTGACTAAGTGTCCATCAAGCCTCAGGGTCTAGCAAGCCACGACTCGCAGTGATCATTGATATCGCGGTGCAATAATGGCATTTATGGCCCGAGGTTGTGTGAGAAAATTTTGGAGCGCCTGGGTATCCGGGCGACACTACTTATCAGCTGAATGGGTTAGTCTAAGGTTGCTCAGAGATGAGAGTCGATCAAATCTCAATGGAGGTCGAAGTGAGGCTGAAGTTGTGTTTGTGGTGTGGCGGCGAGCCATGATCTCGAGCCACGCGCTTCGGGTTCTTATCCGCTGATCCGTTCAGGGTCCTGTGTTGCCTTTCTTGACTACTTTGTCGACGATATCCTCTGAACATTTCCGCTGTTGCTTTCATCAATGCCTCCATGGACCGATATGAAAACAGCAAGCGTATTCTCGTTGCTTGCAGATATGGTCAGAATCTGCGCTCCAGCAGCGCAAAACTTCGTGCTTACATAGTTGTCAGTGCCATACGATCAATGGCTTATAACGCACTTGGATACCTCCTGGACTATCAAACAAGCCAAAGACTGGATACTCTCTAGATGTAACTTATCTCATGGGGCGGATGTTCCAAGACCTCGCCCAGCATCCCCCATAACTTTTGCGACTACAAATTATCGTTCAAGAGGCAGCGGTAGCACTGCCAGCAACAACGAAGAAGATGACGGCGACGAAGAAGAGGAAGGGATTGGAAGTGGTGAAGGAAGCCTATACATAGAAGATGGAGATAATATGAGCGAAACGGCCAGCGCATTCGACATTCGACTACCCCCGCGTAGCAGAAGCTTCACCGATTACTGGCAAAGCAACCCTCAGCGCCGCTCAGAATCTACTGCTTCAGGCATGTCATCTGCCTCTGGAACTTTACAATCCCATTCAACCAACTACATCCTCATATCTTTCTCCAATGCACATATCCTCGAAGACACTATGGAGCTCTCAAGCTACAAATTGCGCCCGTATGAAATGCTGGAACTCCATCCTGCTCGTCACCCGATCTGCCTTCATCGTGAGGACCTTTCAGAATATGTGCGGCCATACTTCGAGGCCCGGGTCCGTGCGTTACGCAACACAAACAAGGAGAATAAAAGTTCTGATGGTTTCCTAGGCACTATGGTCAACATTGGCAGCTCCGGCAAAAGGACAGGGTTGGGCCTGAAAATTGGGAAACAGAAAATTGCGTTACATCACAGCGAGCCTGGCTCTGCGAGGGATTATGTTAGGCATCTGGGTCGGGATGAGGCGCAAAGTATAAATCAATCTGAGAACCGAGATGGCAAGAAACATCCCGAAAAGCAGAAGAAGTTCAAAGTTCAATGGAAAGATCGTTGGCTCGTGGTTCATGAAGGCCACATTTCTCTAAGGGATCGCGAGGTGTGTTGTTTCATCGATAGCGCCATCAATTGCGGTCATTAAACTATCCTAGAGCATAGACACTACGAACCCCATCCCCCTCAACTGCATTGTGCATATTCGTGGTGCTGAACAGGTCCACAAATCGGGTCCTCCACCGCAGAGCAATCGCGTCATATGTATCAAATATCTCACGAGAGCAGCATCCCCGCCAGCATCCGTTCAGTCAACCCCGGCATCTGCTCGTCACAAGGACCCACGTCCTGCGAGTACACCATCTACACGGCAGCCCTCCCCTGCTCCGCGGATGCGGGAGTCGTATCATTACCATCGACCCCTGCCTGTCGACCAGCAGCCGCGGTCGCCTTTGACCCAACACCAGGGAATGCAATTGTCTGCATCTCCCCCATCTTCATTTAACGATTGCAACCTATCTCCTACGCGAGCCAGTGCGAACAGTTCATTGTCTGGGAGCCTAAGGTCAAGACACGCCTCCAATTCGAGCAGCGAATGGACTCAAGAGCGAGATTTTGGTATGGGTATGAACATGGGCATGGCTACTGGGATGTGGGGTATGTCCGGGGCTGGGGGCACAAGCCAATCATGTAGCACTGGCACGTCTACCAGCGCATCCACCAGCCGTAGTGCCAGCGTCAGCGCTGGCACCGGCGATGCGGATATTGAGGTAGAAGAAGGTTGGGAGAAAATCGACAAGTCGAAAGCGAAAGAAGTATCTGGCGATTGGCTGGTTTTGGAAATGTTGGATGATGGCGGTGCGTCATCTCTCTGCGTTTGTTTCTTACGCTCAACATCTACTTTATAGCTTTTACAGCACTACTGCGCATTCTCCATCGACATGCATCTAGTCCAGTCTCATCTACGTTCTTGCCGAAAACCAACACGATCCCCTCCAATCCTTCTGTTCATAGCATCTCCACGAGCTCAATATCGTCCAAGCCATCTGTACATTTCCCAGGAACACCACGCTCTCCAATTGCGTTCACCTCCCCATTCAGTTCTGGATCTCCACCTTCCTCGACCACAGACTCCGCGTGGAGCCGCCCAATACCGCTGACATCGGGAACATCAGGCGGAGACTATCTATTTGGTATAGGTTACCTCGCGCCTACTGGGGCTCAGCAGTATCCAGAGTGGCGTACTCGGCTTGCGTACCGAGCCCGTAAAGCTGGTGTTGGCGAGATAAGCAAAGCCAAGGAGTGGATCATGTGGGGGAAAGACGTTGTTGACTCTGCTGAAGGAAGTGCGAGGGAGGACACGGAGACCGAGGAGAGTACTACGATGAGGAGGAAGCGCCGGGATACCCTTGTCACACTTGCCAGCATCGCGAGTGACGGGACAATCGGCTTAACCGACCCACCTCCCCCATTGCTAACACGGCCTACTAGTGTTCATGGACGCGAGGGAGAGTCCGAGTCCGAGGACGAGACTTTAAGCGATGTTGAATGGGAAGGGTGGATGCGAGATTTAGATCGCCAATCCAGCGTCCGAGAAGAGGCCCGGAGACGCCAGCACAAGCACCCCATGAATCGCACTCTATCAAGCTACTCCTCCAGCGAATCTTTGCCTCACAGACCTCGGGCGCTCACCCTTACTACTCTGACCCCGGTATCTCCAACGGCTTCGTCTTCCAATCTTCGCTCTCCAGAAATGTCCCTGATGCCTGGCCACGAGCAGCATCCTCTAGGGAGTCCCGTCGCATCCCCTACACGTCGACGGTCATCGACGGTCACCGCTGCCTCCGTAGGGTCACGCCTTTTACGCAAAAAGGAGAAGGGCAAGGAAAAAGAACGAGACCCTCCTCCCCCTTTGCCCAACCTGCCATCCAACTTTGTACGAGCGACGCCCGAAAAGCCGAAGCTCACCGTCGCTCTAACTGATCCAGGCCATTCTTCTCGCCCACTATCGGCTGGCCCTCAAGGGACCAGTGACAGTATCGCAGAACTACCACCCAGCGAACATCCTGTTCGCACAGCCATTCTGCGACATGTACGCTCTGCTTCGAACATGCACCGCAGCTTGCGCGGCGAAAAGGAACGAAATAATATCAAGGATCAAGAGGGCCCTTCTATCTCTACCTCCGACACAGGCGAGGCTACTGAAACTTCCACGACGCCATCAGCTCCAACAAAGAAGCGAAGCGGCCTTCACGAAAGACTTGTGCGGGGGCTGGACTCGGCGCTTGATTTTGTTACTACTTAATTAGCTTTCTATGAGTAATGAGTAATATTGTTTCTTGTTAGGCGTCTCACATTTGTATCTGTAAAACTAATAGTTTATTGCGAAATGATGTACAAATGTCAAGTATCATGTTGTAAGATTCAGACATCGCTATCGTGCTCTCAGGCTATAGCATGGCTCTTCCGAGATCGGCCAATCTGGAGTCTGCCAGACCGCAAATCGATTGTACCAAATGCATTCGCAATATCATTTCAACCTGAATCATCACGGCGATGCCGCTCCTCTTGAAAACAGGCGGCCATGTCACCACCTCGAGGTGGTTCGGAGGCCATTCTCGCGAATCTCAGCACGCCTTAGGCATCGGAGCAGTAGGATTAGACCGATACGCCCGCATCGACGCACCTCTTCCCAGTACCCAACCGCTGGCAAAATGTCACGCCTATCTCCGACTTGCTCGGAGAGCTAGAAATTTCGAGCAGGTTGTGGACCAATTACTGCTGCGACAACGGGGCCTGTGCTGTATGTGCTTATCTGGCGTAGCCAAATCAGTATTACATTGGACAGCTACCATGACAGATGCGTGCGTACTTGTCTGGTTGGGCGAATGCGCCAAGCTCCATCGCTCGCTCGATGTCACGAGTGTTGAGATCGCGACTGTCGACAGCGCACAAGATAACCATGCGGAAGACGCGGCATGCCATCAAGTTGGCCAGTGCCCAATACGCCGCACCCGCCAAGGGCAGGTACGGGACGTAGAAGAAATCCAGAATATTGGACACCATGAGCATGCAAACTGTCACACTGCGACGGAGCGGCGGCTTAGTAGGGCCACATGATGAGCTAGTGGTGACGCCTACCCATAATATAGCTGACCGCTGTGGAGGAGCGCCTTTGATATGCGATAGAGGCCGTCGCCGGTGATGAACGATCTGGATCGCTCCCGCCACGTTTCGCCTGTCACTGCATTCATGACCATGCGGTACGAAATTGCGAGAAAGACGAGGGTGTCGTTCAGAAGCACTGTGAGCACGGATATACCGCTCAAGGGGCTCCAAGCGTTGCAGTAGGCCTGTCCGCTTGAATAGCCTGTCCATTGATGAGATGGCGATAAACGAAAGGCTTTGCCTGACTTACATGAGCTTCCCGACCCAAAAAGGATCACCACAGGAGCCAACAGCCAACAAAGCCAGAGAAGAGTGAAGCAGTATTTAACAGCTTTTGAACGGGGATACACAGCTATGATGCGAAAAAGGAAGAGCAAGGAGGTGAACGTTCCAGATAGCCACCACAGTAGGAATTTGGCCCAATCCATATTGACTGCCGATATGGATGGGTGGACATACTCGATACATTCTGTGAAGCAGTAGGCCTGGCTGGAGAGTCTAGGAGAACGGTCAGCCAGCAATACGGCGCAGAATGGGATCGAAGAACGGCTCACCGAGATAGATAATATACTCCAAGCGGTCGATTAAACTTCGCTTTCTGCAAAATTTCGCATTCTTGGGGTATAGAGAGTATCCAGTCCCAAGTATACGCCTGAAGCCGGATTGGGGTATATTCTCGGGAGAAATGGTAGATGCTGCGACGTACCGTCAGTACAGCGAAGGAGAAGTACCCCGCGATTTGGAAGTCGCGGGGGCTTTCCGCATGATCTGCTGCAATTGGGGAGAGCATTGCGACGAATTCGAAGCAAGCGGGCGGTCGACCAAGCAAAGGCACGAGATCCCAGGGCTGGCCTATGTATACCAACCAAGAAGGCAACATTCTCTGCGGCGATTGTCCATCAAGGCCGGTACAGTAGACCGGCCGCGTTTCAGGATAATTATGCGATGTTTAGTGTTTACGATCTGTCAACAATGCCAGCGCTGGACTAGGGGACATGGTGAAATGGCGATGGAAGATAATGGTATGTGCATCCGTGAAGCATATTTGACACCCTAAGGCATGATGCCATCTTTGGACTCCTAGCGGACGTTGGGGAAGAACTCGACCGGTGAGTTTGGCCCAATGGTCATAGATGGCATGAACTTAAGACGTACCGAGGAACTGATTTGTCCCTTGACGTCAGAGTCTCACGGACTTCGGAAAAGGTCCGTATATCTTGAAACAGAAGTGGGTTCGGTTTCCCCAACCTGGTTGCAGGCGGTGGACCTCTACAAAGCTGTTACATAGCTCGCTGCAAAATTCTGCTTTGTTTTCGGCTGCATCGTTTGCCTCGAGCTCCTAGCTAGATCAATACATGGGAAGCAGATCATAGTATCTCGCGGGTGCCTGATATCAGACCCATTAGGCTGTGGCGGCCAGTGACATTCTGTCAAACTCGGTCTCCAGATGGAGCGCCTGGAAGTATCTTAGCAGAGTACATGTACAGAGACACCGTTCAAAGATAGGATACTTAAGATCGCAAAATACCGAGGAAATTCAAAATCTGGGGGCAGTGTAGCCCAACCCTGAATCCTTTATCAGTATGTGCCAATTCTGCGCTGAGCCACACTCCAATCTGAGCCACCCGCGGTGACATTGTGCGCGTCTAAGTCCACAGGGCGTCTCACAGTCTCTCTGCCGTCGAAGTCGCGCAATCAAAGGATTTCGAACCTTCTGGAGCAGCGTGGTCTGGGCGGTTCAGGATCACTGGCATAAATTACACTCGAGAAAGTGGTGGCGGTGGGCACAGAGTATAGAAGGGACATACTCACCTCGCACAATTCACCCCCCCGAGATCCCCCAGTGCATGGCTCGGTGGATAAACCTGATGCGCGACTGATAATCTGGGCTCATCGGTGACATCCTCTGAGGGCACTTAGAGCGGTGGTTATTTCAGGCAGAAAGACTCATCGATGATTTATCCTCTGATCTCCGAATTCCTGGCGGCGTGGCCTTTATTTCGCGACGAAAGCGGATAGGGATGTATTCCGGTCACCAGTCACGAGACCGTAACGCGCCGGTATTCCGTGCTCCGACTCGTTGCCAACTGACACTTGCTCGCGCTGGCTGCCCTTCGCGCGCGCGCTGCAAATCTTCTTCCCTGGTTTCTGAGTGACAGCAACGCGCCAATCTGGAGGCGTCTATATAGTAGCAAATACAGTCTCATCGTCTTTCGCAAGCCAAACGAGACTGGCTGTGTGAGTTGCTTTTGAATCTCCAGTCCAAAAGAGTTCGATACAAGGTCAGATCGGTGTGCCCATAAAATCAGTTTAAAACGGCAAAGAGATTACATGTCCTCAGTCCCGACTCCGAGCATAACTCCACAGTGCGCAGGTCAGCATGTGTGCGAATGAAGATGGTCAAGTTTGTACGATCCACAGTTAAGCCGTTTGGCGAGCGCCAGGGCAATTGTAGAGAGTGTCCCAGACGCCGAGATTCAGCGGTTTGGCGTGATAGGAACTCGTCTTGCGCTATTTCACCCGTGCCCCAAACCAAGAGGGCGGTCGCCACCCGGGAGACGTGGTGAACAGGAGCGATGGCGTGTAGCACAATGATTTTGATCGGGCGAGGCATTTGGAAGTTAGGCTAGACGTAAAGACAGTTTTGAATAGGGTGGATGCTGGTGGATGTTGAGAGAGTCACGGTGCGTGAGAGCGGGAGAAGCCCGTGTTTGGACAGCCCCTAAGCCTGTCGGATTGCTGCCGCAGCTTTCCATCAGTCGGAATGTTTCGAATACTCAGTGACCTCAACTTCTCAAGGCCTCACCATAAAGTCAACAGTTCAGATGGATGGCCGCTGGCATGCTGAGAAGCTATTGGCATTGGTCGCTGATCGTCATGGGGGTAAAACCTCGCTCCCTATTTTCAGTCCCTCCTCGCTCAAAATGAATCTCGCTCAAACACTCCGAACCTCGCTTGAAGCCGCCCAGGCAGCCCAGTTGAGGCAAGCCTTAATTCATTTTGCACCAAGATTTAACCTTTATTCCACCCCATTGAACGCTCTCTAGTCTCTACATCTGACCCGCAGAGCTGGCGTTGTTGCATGAAAGACGTGACCTGCTTGTCTACGAATTCAGTCAAATCGACAATCACGGCAGAAATGTCAGCTGAATCCGCTCGTCTACTTGCGAAATATGAATCACCAGCCATCTCTATGCCCACTCCGTTAACGTTCAGCTTCGAAGAAAGTCCCCGTGAGTTTCAACTTACTTCTCCGTGGCTTTGTTAACGGTGCGCCACGACATGATTCGGATCCTGACTCAGCTTCAGGTGTATACTTGGGACTGCATAACCACCACCCTCCAGAATGCGAGATTGTGCAGAAAGGAAAATTCTGTCGATCGCCTGCAGTGCACTCAGCCTACTATCTATCTCAGTGCGCCCACTGTTCAACCCGTTATATCCATTATCACTTGTTTCTTGTGTCCTTGGTGTCTTCACTCAAGCCTCCTGTATCGCAGAGTGCGTTGAGGATTTTTACCCTTCAATATTAACAGGATATCATGTATTAAGATATTTTGTATTAAACCACAGTTCTTAACGGCTGAAACACCACCTTCTCCGCCCGGACCCGCCCCTCCCGCATATCCCGCATCCCTTCCTGCACACGCTCCAGTCCACACATCAGCTTGATCTTCTGGCAAGTTATCTTCCCCTCACTCAATAATCGCTCGAGTAGCTCGTAGGAGCGCACAGAAAATGCGTAGTTTTCTGGACGGGCGGAGATCGGGTAGTCCCAGACCATCCGGTCCTCCTTCCCCAAAAGCGACAAGACGATGATCAGGCGGAGGGATGCAGACATTGAGTCTGCAAGTTCACCCAACGAATCCTGCAGCGGCAGCAGAATCACAATGTCCTTGTGCAGTGCCGGGTCATCACTGAGAGAGTTCAAGATGGCTGTGGCGCTCTCTTTCTCGGAGACACCATCGAACGCGATTCGAAGTTGGTTTGAAGTAAGAGCACGAATGGCAGCCGGGGTGGCAGGATCTGCGTATGGGAGTACGTGGTCTGCACCGAGGGATCTGAGATAGGCATAGTTGGCTGGAGAAGCAGTGGTGATGACTGTCAGGCCAGAGAGCTTTGCGAGCTGTATCGCCATGTGTCCTACGGAGGCTAAAATAATCATAAAAATCGATAATTAAATACGTGTACGAGGAACTGATTTAATAGAGTCTCACTTGAGCCGCCCCATATCAAAATCGCTTCTGGTGTCTGGTGCAGAGTTGTAGTACCACTAGTTTCGAGGGGCCACGGAAGTTGAAGCGTTTGGTATAACCCCAGCGTTGCAGTAAGGAAAGCCACACCGTATGTCGATGCTTAATAAAGGAAATAGCTGGAGGAATGCGAAAATAGTTTATACTATCAATGCGGACGACTTGGGCGAAGCTCCCGTGCCCGATTTGTTGAGTACTAGTCCCATGGACAAACCCCGCGACCTGTAGCATATAAGGCTTGTCAGCAGTGTAGGTGACCAAATGCACGACAATTACAGACTCTATCCCCGACTTGCACCTTCGTAACCGCAGATCCAATTGCTTCGACTACTCCAGCATAATCGCATCCAAGGACTTGACCCTCATTAACCAAACCGTATTCGAGCGACTTCCCTAAGAAAAATGGTGTCACTTCTAGCCCAGACATGCTACAACAACAAACACGTACAATCGGTTGGATTCAGAGCTGCTGCGTGAATTCGGACCAGGATCTCATCTGCCTTGTAGCTTGGTATATCGATAGAGCTGATAGATTGCGAGGACTTATCGGGGCCAATCACTAGCGCAAGATGCTGAGAGGACATTCTATGAGATGCAATAGTGCGTTAGAATGGAAATTATGATAAGGAGAGCACGAATACTAACATAATATATGGAACGTGGGTCCATGTTAGCCCGTAGTGAGAGTAGAATCTTACTCATGAGCTCATTACTGAGTCAGAGTGTCAAATCCCCGAGAGCGCGGAAATTGCAAAAGCGACAAGGATATTCCTACCACTTGGCAGATGCATTTGTCAGTAGATCGTCAAGCCGCAAGAACCTGGTTAAATACAAAAGGTTGAAGATAAATAAATGGGCGATTGCGCACTTCAATTGGTCCAGGCAGGAGTCGCCACCGTAATGAAGCGGGTGCTTTGGCTGAACAGTTTTAGCCATCGGTTACCGGTATTCTATCCAGATTCTTGGGCAATTCAATCTCACCAACGTGGCTGACTTGAAATCACCGCATCTTCAAGTTCATGGTTCGTCCCCCTTCGCTTTCTGCGCCATCCTTGAGCTCGTTTGTCGATTCCATTACGTGGAAATGATGAGACTCATACAAAGACCAATACATGAATGGTAAGACAGGAAAATGAAGTCGTCACTGGTTGATATGAAACAGAAAACGAGGGATGGAAGAGAGTGCAACTGGGCCATTACAGCAGCGATGTTAATAGGGTTTGGAGTGAACAAAGCAGGAGCAATGTTGATGCAAATAGGGTCTTGATATCAGCTAGTAGGTCATAGACGCGCGCAGAGCTGCAGATCCGTCCCCAGGTCAGATCTTCCAACTTATTCGCAAAAGGCTTGGCCTCTTCCCACGTACGGACCAGCACATTGGGGCGTTCCCAGCTGGCTCTCAACGCTTGCTAGTACTGGACTGGCAGATTTGTATCATAAGCACATGTGATGTCAAAAAATGTTAGAGGGAAGCTGCTGCTTCGACGTGCTATTCAGTCGAGCCTCAGGGGTCCACCCAACCATCTAACATCTGCTGGTTGGCATCGTGGACTGACGGCCCACTAGCCATCGCGGCAAGCATATGCACTGAGCGCTGCGAGATCACCGGCCGATCAGGTGGACTACGGAAAGAATGTGATGCACCGAGGCCCCGCGCAGAATTTTTTCTGTCCAAATCAAATCTCGTCATTTGACGGTGACCATCGGAGACGTGTGACCGGTACCCAAGCCAGTAAAAAAGATGGAGCATAAGCTATTCCGAGGAACGACAAGGCGAGCAAGATAATACGCGCAGCAGATTGTCAAGAGGAGATTCAGTATGTGGGCGCTGTGATCCACATGCTGTTGCAGTGCAAATATGGCGCAAACCTCGAGAAGATGATGCAGGAAGTTGAAAATAGCAATTCCAAAATTGGCTTGTGGTCGCCGGTCGCTGTCTATCTTCGGCCTGTTGCTTCTCTCTTCTGCGTTGCGTGCTACAAAACTTGTGCACTCATGGAACACCGGGGTCGGATCTTGGTTTACACAGAATGATCAACTCCATCTGCACATGGAGGTGTGAGATCACCGTTCGCATCGAAACTGATTACCCTACATATGATGCCAACTCGCCTAAGTATCCCGGAACGAGTCAGCCCCCACCCGTCTCAAAGATAGCTTGAGCCTCTTCTTTTATCCCTTCCTCAAGTGTTTGCCTACACTTGACCATGGCTTTCGTCAATAATGCCCAATTGGCTCTAGGAGGCCACGACGCTAGAGATGGGCTCACCGAGACGCAAGAGGAGCAAGTCCTGGCACCATCAGAAGGGATCATGCGTAAGTTTCTCGCGACTCTCTTGTAACATATATATTCATTGGGGTGATGCAGCCGATGGTCAGGAGGCTCCGTTCGAGGCTTTTCTGTATTATGCCAAGATTCAGCGCGAGGTTGAACGGCTTGACACTCGATCGAGCGGCGAGGCTGAGGAGCAGCATTGGGCGGGGCTCGCAAAGCGTGCATTTGGTGGAAAGAAGAATGCTGCCATCACGACAGAAAGCACGACTGGTGACTTGGCAGACGACAAAAATCATCATGGGGAGAGGGAAAAGGGCCACCATTCTGCCGAGACCAGTAGCTTCAACAGCGCCGAGATTGCGTATAAGGCGTTGAGGGTAGCTTCCTGGCAGTCTGTGTTCTACTTGATTGTGAGTAATGAAGTCCTGTCAAGCTCGCCAGTCATTAAACTTTTATCACAGACTACGGATATCTTGGGGCCTTAGTGAGTGATTTACAACTCAGCTAGGGCAGCAAAACTAACGCGATTTTGGTGAAGCTCCGCGCCCTACTCATTTGCGCAAGTCGGATACTGGCCTGGCTGCGTGGTCTTCTTCGTCTTTGGTTGTCTCGCAGGCTTCACTGGCTTCCTCATAATGTACATGTACGGCAAACTCGATAGCCCCCTTTATCCCATTCGCCACTTTGGTGATCTCGCAGACCGCATCTTTGGCCGGTGGGCGCGCCATGGTAAGCCTTTCCTTTCGCCATTCTATCAAGTTCATCCACTGACTCCTAGCCTCCAGTATGCAACATCCTACAAAGTTTACAGCTCATCTTCAACGTGGCTATCATCGTCCTCGGAAACGGCCAGGGTCTCTCACAGATAGCCAAGTTCAAAATCTGCTTCAGCGTGTGCTTGATCATTTGGACTGTCGCTGGCATGCTTATCGGTCAGGTCAAGACACTGCAGGTGCCCTTCTACTCTTCTCTCGACGCCATTCAATGCTAACGAGCATCGCTCCAAAGAAATTCGGCTGGCTAGCCAATGTTTCTGTGTTTATGAACCTCTTCGTCATCTTTGCTACCATGGGCGTCGTGTCGCATCAACTGCCCAACTACTTGGCGGCGCACCTGGATCCTGGTCCGGTGATCACCCAAGCCCGCGTCGTGCAACCCTTCGAAAACCAAGTCACTGGTGTCCTGCAGCTGGTCTTCTCCTACGGAGGTGCTATGATGTGAGCCCAGCAAACCAATTGTTTACCTAGCAGCATATATTGACCAAATCACGCTTCGCATCGTAGCTTTACCGAGTTCATGGCTGAGATGCGCAAGCCCATGGATTTCTGGAAGGGAATGGCCTGCGCGCAAGTGCTGATCACTGCGATCTACATGATCTTTGGCGTCGTCATCTACAGGTACCAAGGCCAGGTAAGATTCTCGCATCATCTCTCCGCATCGCATCCTGATCCCGCCAATCCCAGTTCGTCATCAACCCGGCCAACCAGGGCATCAGCGGTTATGCGTGGCAGACTGCTACCAATGTTATCTCCTTGACTGCTGGGCTCATCGCTGCTGCCCTATACGGCAACATTGGTGTCAAAGTGAGCCTCTCGAGTTGCGATCAGGACGTGTCTAACGACTCTTTTCAGCTCATATACGAGAACGTCTTGATGGTATTCTTCAAGTTCCCCTCCCTCCAATCCAAGTTCGGCCGCGTCGCATGGCTCATCTGCACGCTCACCTACTGGGCGCTCGCGTTCGTCATCGGCAGCGCGATCCCGCAGTTCAGCAACATCTCCTCCCTCGTCTCCGCGATCTGCATCTTCCAGTTCACGTACTCGTTCCCGCCCCTGCTCGCGCTCGGCTTCCAGGTGCAGGCGGACGCGGCGCTCGGCGACCGCGCGTACGACCCCGCGCAGCCGTCGCCCTTCGCGCACCGCGTGGACACCTGGCGCGACTGGAGCCGCTGGAAGCGCGGATGTGAGCTTTCCGTCTCTTCACTCCATTGGTCATGTGCTCATCAAACCTGTTTTAGTGTTCCCTATGTTCGGGCTCAAGGTGTGGTACGCCATCATGACCCTGGCCAGCTTGGCCACTGCGGGGCTGGGCGCATATTCGTCTATCGTGGCCATCATCGCGGGGTTCAAAACGGGGGGCGCGGCGACCTCGTTCGGGTGCAAGTCGCCCGTGGGCTGATCTGCGGGCGGGGCGCATCGGGTGTATAAACGTTTTCCTGTTGTATTGTTTTGCATAATGCCCTAATCCTTGCACCTTCGGCGGTCATCGTGCACCGCGATGCCTCTTACGCGGCAGGGTCCGGCATCGTCCCATCGGCGTCGGAGACGTTTTGGCTGGGATTCTTTTCAGCTGCTTGTCCGCTACGGGCCCGAGATACATGTTCTGATGTCAGCATAGGAGTCCTTTTGGATGGGACTTCTTTTCAGCAGCTTCCGTGCGTTCTGGCAAGCGAAAGTCCATGGCAGAGGCGTTACATCGGCCGTCATCACTCTTCTTGAAGGTGTCATGAACTTTTCAGAAAGAAGCTTTGGGGTGGTGCCGAGGAGCGCGACAAACCTGCATGGAATCAGATGCTTATATCGTATAGGCTTCAGGGAAGTCGACATCCCTAACAGGGCCATAGGAAAGTCCAGGACGACGGCCAGGTGAGAAGCCTGTCAAAGCCTGACAGGCGACGGCGGGCCGTGACACCGACCGACACAAACAATTGGGCTCCTCGGGACCACCATTGAATTACAAGGTGAACGTTTGGACTAGAAGCCAAAGTATGTATGTTACGAGAGCCGAGTGCATGTGCTGCAAGGACCCCGGTCTATGCTCCAAGAGGTCCGATACCAAAATGGCCCTTTTGGGCGGTTTCCGTTTTGTGTCGCCCGTGGCCAAACTCGTCCGCATTCCGATCTAACCCATGTTTTGCGAGCACTTCCGTCCGCACTTCGGGATCGAACCTCACCGGCGACAGAATCCGTCCGCATAACATATATAAACGGGGGGTTATGGTATTTAATGGTAAACTAGGCACCAGGAGCGTCGAAATAGGCAGGATAGCATGAGAGGAATCGATGTAGCGGAATAAAGAATTGTAATGACAGTTGCGTTGCAGCGAAATTGTGTGTGCACGTGCCGAAATCCGCATGACCTGTCACCAATGTCACCGAGTTCAGCATCAGCTTGCATCGGCGAGCGGGAATACAATATCGGTTTTGTAGATACGAGCATTTCAATCATGTAGGGATGGAATGTAGGTTGAATTCGAGGTCATCAGCGAATATGAGAAGGAGAACGCGAGTGGGATCAACGCCAAGTGTCATGCTTTTGTCATCACGTGGTAACAAATTCGCGAAGACGGAACTGTCATTAATATTCTTTATGCAAAGGACTGTAATAGTTTTGAACGATAAGTGAATGTGATAGTAACTGCGAGAGCGGCAACCAGGAGCGGAGTGTAGCTCATGTGTTAGGAATCTTGATTTCTGCGCTGGCCGTCGAGCCGAGGAACTGCTCGGGTGATCTCGCCGCCTCGAGAACTGATCGTGTCGCGTTGTTGAAACTTGAGAGAGAGAGTAGATGAAGTAATCTCCGCAAATGGCAGTGGTTGAACTTGAATAATAAAGTTTGGGCGGCTCAAGCCAAGCGATCCACCCTGATCGTCGGCGGCGCAGGTCCCGCGGCCGACTTTCGTACTCGAACCTCCGTACCGACCAGAGACCCGCGTCTTTTAAGCTGATCGGACTTGCCCTCGGTTTTGCCCCGATTTCCGTCAGCATAACGCTCGACCCTTCACTCGCAAGTGCCTCAGGGGCGTCCGCATAAATATCGGACCTCTTGGAGCATAGACCGGGGTCCTGTGCTGCACCGCTCTACCGAACGCTCTATCTGCGTTCAGCAGCCGACTGGTCAATCGCATGCATGCAGCGAGAGGATGCGCTGGTGGCGCAGGCAGGATGCATATGTCAGGCAGTCAAATTGCACGGGGACTTGGCACCGCGCCCGGGTTTGTAAGCAATTCAGGAGTTTGGCGGGCGATCGGCGGCGTTCGCCGTCGAGGCCGTTGACCAGCGACGCTGCAGTGTTTGTTCTGTCGCAGCGCACTCGAGGAGCGCATAGACTCCTCTTATAGGCAGTTGTAGCCTACTTCAGGCTTCATCGCCACGAACTACGAAGAGAAGTACGGTGCTTTGCGCTTCGTGCGCTTGAATAAGCTTGAATAGCCTCGCGACTTACGACATGGTCCAGCGGCCGGCAAATGACTCCATAGGAAGATGAGCGCTTTCCGTCATTTTGGATTACTCGATGGAGCAGTGTACGTGAATGGGCGCTGAAGCCTGAAACCCGCACCACAGTCTCACCAGTGTTAAAATAGGTAAGAAAGCAATCCAAGCATGCTAATTTGTAGATATTATTTGGCTCGTGGGGAAGCGCTAGGATTCATCGACAGAAATAATTGAGAGTGTGCGAAGGGGTGAGATCGACTGAGACGCTTTTTCGGAAATTGATCTGCAGACAAATTAGTGAGGAAAAGCTTAAGTAGTGGCTGTGTCGGATCCTGTTAACTTACCAGCACTTTGCCACGCCCCGCGCCGACAGTGACTTGACCCGATCCTCCTATGACATATTAGGCCCCTCCCTCAAGCTTTGGATCTAAGTCCTATGCCTCGGTGCCGACTACTGATCAAGTTCGACGCAATGTTCTGGCGACCCGAATACTCTGAAGGCCAACATCTCTGCACCCGATTTGAACAAGCAGTCTGTCAATACAAAATGCCGTTATTACATACATACACTGCGCCGCTCGTTTGGTAATAGACGCGTCTTGGCCGAATTTCTCTCTGGCGACGGCACGGGTCTAGCTGTCTAAGGGTGAAAGCTTCTTTTCTGCGGATGAGCTGCCTGCCGCCACGGTCACCCTGGATGGCGTAAGCCGCAAAACAGTACAAATACAGGGCCCCGCTGACCATAGATCCTCAGTTGAACTTCGGTCTTCGTCCTTTCGCTACTTTCACTACTGCCTCTAATCCCCCCCCCACTTTACCCAAATCCCCACCTTCGTTTTCATCGTCAATCACAATGCAATTCTCCGCCCTCGTCATCCTTGCCTGTGCTCTTGTTTCGGCCGCGCGCCCCCACGGAGATGTTGCGAAGGTCGTCGCGCCTGGTACGTTTTCAATTCGACCTTGAGATTATCATCGTGACTGATGATACTCCCAGTCGGTGTGTCCAACGTCCTCAATGACAACTTTGTCGCGGTTGGCAACAATATTCTTGACGGCAAGCGCGACTTGCTCAACCTCGACTTACCCATCACTCTCGACAACATCCTCAATGGCAACAAGGTCGCGGCTGGCAACAACATTCTTGACGGCAAGCGCGATCTGATCGATCTCGACGTACCCGTCACTGCCACCAACATCCTGAACGGCAACAAGGTCGCTGCCCTCAACAACGTTCTGCGCGATGTCGTATCGGTGACCGCTCCCATCACGATCTCCGACATTCTCAACTGCAACACGGTGGAAGTCGCCAACGACATCCTCAATAATTTGGCTGTTACGTTGGGCTGCACTGTTGCGGAGCTCGGCATCACCGTCGACGATATTCTGCATGCCACTGCCGCTACTGTCGGACAGTTGCTCGCACACTTGGGCCTTATCCTCCAGCACAAGCGCGATGGTGTTGACGTGTTCGCGCCTAGTGAGTATCCTGCCACCTCCAACATCTGGCTTCCCACTAACGCATTTTAGTCACCGCTACCGACATCCTCGACGACAACTGGGTCGCTGTTGCCAACGGCGTCCTCAAGCGTCACGGTGGTGATCTCATCGATGTGACAGCACCCATCGACGTTGACAATGTTCTCAATGGCAACAAAGTCGGCATTCTCAACAACATCCTCAAGCGTCACGGCGATGACAGCCTCATTGATGTTGATGCCCCGAGTGAGTATATTCTCTGGTCTGGCATATGCTTCAGCTAATCCGCCTCTTGCAGTCGACGTTTCTGACGTTCTCAACGGCAACGTTGTCGAAATTTTGAACGACATCCTCAAGCGCGATGGTGCCGATGTCACCGCCCCTGTCGATGTCTCCAATGTTGCCAACTACAACGTCGTCGACATCCTCAACAACGTCGGCGACAAGCGCGACGGCAGCCTCATCAACATCGACATCCCCATCACCATCTCCGACATCCTCAACTGCAACGACATTTCGGTCGCCAACAACCTCCTCAACCACTTGGCTGCTGAGCTTGGCTGCACCGTCGCTCAGCTCGGCGTCACTGCTGAACAAGTCGTTGGAGCCACCACCAACGATGTTGGCGATCTCCTCAAGGCAATTGCTGTGGCTGTTCACACGATCCTCAGCCGCCGCGACGGTGTTGATGTCAGCGTCCCCAGTACGTGTTCGTGTCGTGTTGACCAGGCTCTTTGCTGACCTGAAATGTGCAGTTACGCTCGAGAACATCCTTAACGGCAACGTGCTCAGCGCCCTCAACGACCTCCTCAAGCGCGATCTCATCAACGTCGCCGCCCCCGTCGATATCTCGAACGTTGCCAACTACAACGTCGTCGATATCCTCAACAACGTCGGCAGCAAGCGCATGATCCGCCGCAGCCTCATCTCCGCCGACGTGCCCGTGTCGGTTTCCGATATCGCGAACGGCAACTTCGTCGCGGTTGCCAACGACATCCTCTAATCTCCTACCTATACATTGTGATTGATCGTGATTACCTACACTTCCGTCTCATCTTGGTTTTTGGGGACGTTTCTTC